>CATIWM010136456.1:0-42278 GCA_949671775.1 Mallotus repandus | reverse complement strand
AAAAATTGCACTGGCTGCACTCATAGATAGCACCCGAGGAGTGCCCTTCACATACTTGACATTGAGCTTTACTATTGTTTTCCTTGTTTTCAAGAATTGTTAAAGGATGCCAGTGACAGAAATGTTGAATCTGCTTAGTTTCGTCAACTATGGTGGGAACTGTGATGGCACAATTTACATGCAAACTAAAATCACAGTGTTCACAGCGGTAGATGAATCCTGAGAGTGAGAGAGATTTATGACAAGCACTACAAGCGTAAACATTTTTTGTGTAACGGTGCGAAAAGGCTTCTGTAGTGGAACTGTGTGAAGAGGAAAGGCTGAGAAAGAGAGAGCATGGGTGAAAGAAAAGTCGGATTTCTAGTGGAAGCTTAGCACAGGATTTATGGAGAAAAATTTTACAATCTAAACAACCGTAGGTCTCACCTGCTGATGATGATAAAGGGTTCTTGCATCCGAAGCACTTATCTTCGTCTATAATGTCCAAGATCTTCAAAGGATGTTCATGGAGCAAATGTTTTATCTCTGTCTCGTCGGTATTGATTCCCATCATTCAAGAATGTGGGTTCTTCTCCTTGGATCTAGCAATTAGTACTGAGACTGAGATATGGGAGGATGGGATAAGTGAGATTAATACAAGTAATTGGGGAGTTGTCTTCTACAGTTGATAATGGCAGTCTCTATTCGAGTATTCTTTGTTCTATGGTCGGTGCTTCTTTATTGATCTATTCAAAGAGTAAAGCAATTGAGGTAGCTTTTGCAAGGTGGTGGCCCTTCTTGCCTTCATTTGAGTGGCCCTACCTCAATATTGTTCTTTGAGCATTTTCAAACAAAAGCTAGCTAGCTATCTAGCATGAAATTAACTTTTTAGAATAAAGTTGATAAATGTTGTGTTAACATGTGTAGTATCAGCTGCAAAGATCAGCTGATAGAAGGAAATCACATGGATTTTTCTGATGATTAATGCACTTCTCTTCTAATTGTGGCAAATTTTAAGATCAGACCAGTAACTCAAGAGCACTAGAGTTATTCAAACTTAATTTAAATCAGCCACTGGGACATATTTTCAACACGTACTCGAAAAACTCAGTCCATAATGATGCTAGAACCCTTCTTGAAGGGAGAAGTCCCAAAATTAAAACTTTAAATTATATGAAAACTTCAAATCCAAATTAGACACTTCTAGTTAGCCAAATAAGACCCTGAAGATCGATCTAGATGCTGTCATCTGGGTGAAGTTCTGGTTCACCTTCAACCATGTCAAGAAGCTTCAAGTCCCAAGGATCAGGTTTCCTGTCCTATGATGCCAAGAACCTTCAATTCAAATCCTTATAAAAAGTCACACCAGCTACACCAGGCATTTCAGACATGGCATATAACCCAAACTCATATGGGATTTGATAGCCAATTATCTGATTCTAATTGGCACTCATCAGGATATATTGTATGCGAGGTTGGATCTTCAAATTATAAAAGGAGTGAAAGACAGGTTGAATATAAATGACAGCAGCATAATTCCAAGGAAGTATTTATCACGTCTTTCGTCAAGAATGGTGTGCTGGATGTTTTCATTCCGAAGATCAACACTAGTATAACACTTAAAGTCTAACTCAAGTGACAAGAGAGAGAGGTCCCGGTTCAAGTTGTGTTCTCCGCACCATGGTATGTAGAACCCACCATGTGATAAATCATGAAAAGATTTTTACCAAGACCATTGCGTTTATATGTTAATAATTAAGTGATCATTTCATACTAATATAACAAGCTTGTGTCAATTCAGGATCCAATGATTTAACAAGAAAATGAAATCATTGAGCTGAACAAATTGTTCTTCTCAACATTTTTATTAATAATATATGATTTGTCCTCTGCATATGCGCTCATTCAATTAATTCAACGCCTGCAGGCTGCAGCAACAAAGCAAAATACCAAAGGAATAAGAAAATATAGGACACAATGTCACTAGAGGGACTCGGAGTGTAACGAGTCCGACTAACTAGCAAAATACTCAAAATCAATTTAAGAAAAATTTAAAATCGACGTGATTATTATCGAGTCAAATTCGAACTCGAATTATTCGAGTAGGCTATTAAATCATGTTTGAGTTCTTAAATATGTAACTCAATAAACTCGCGAATCTAATCAAATTTATATATATTTACTATTTTACTCTTTTATTTTAATATAATATAAGTATATTTTATTGAATCGAGTCTAGTCGAGTTCAATTTTATTAATTAATCAAGTCAAATCAAGTCAGATTTGAAAATTTTTAAATATATATTTTTAAAAAATAAAAAATTCTATTTAATTAAACGATTCAAGTTGAGTCGAATTTGGGTATAGAAATTATTTATTCAAATTGAACTCGAGCTCCAAAAAAAAAAGTTCAATCAAATTTGAGCCGAGTTTGAACTTTGAATTTAAAAATCGAATTAAATTCAAACTTGACAGTATATCTATTCGACTTGGCTTTGGCTTGATTATATCCCAAGAGGGACCGTTCAAAGTGATCTCCACAGGAAATAGAACCCTAAATAATTGACCAGCCAGCTGCTTTCCTGCAATCAGCAAGCAAACACAGTTTTAGATTAAGCAGATAAAAATATGCAACCATCACTAATAAAATTTTAATCCATGTGGTTTTGACTTTTCGTAAAACTAGTCTTATAATTTTTTTAACATTTAAATATTTTATTTTTTATTTTTTTACATTTTAATACCTTTATATTATTTTAAATATATATTTTAATATAAAAATAATATAAATTTTTAATACTAAAATCATATAATTGGTAATATATCATTCAACTAACTATAATAAACTCACAACAAATTAAGTTTAGATGTAATTTTAATTTTTTTATGAATAAAAAGAAATAATTTTTAATATAAATTTAATATATTTTTAAAAATAATTAATTGGTTAGATTGATTATAAATTATATACAGAATAAATTTATCATTAAAATTTAATATTGTATCAATGTTATCTAATAAAATAATAATATTATTAGTTAGAAGAATATTAAAATATAAATACTTAACTATTGCAAAAAAAATTACAATTTTTTCAAAAAGTCAAAATTGTATTTATCCAATAAAAGAATTATCCTTATCCTTTTGCTTTGCAACTATTTTTGTTCACGATAGAATTCTTAATTAGGCAAAGCAATTTTGGCAATAAGTAAAGAAATATTATTCTGAAACTATTGGAAGTAACCTCTTCTTTTTATAAATATTTTATAAATTTATTATGAATAAAAATTTATAAATATTGAATATTAAATTATTAATGTATAACAATTTTAATTGTAAGTTCATGAGATTCTGAGTAACTTGAGTTTTACTCATTTACTAACGAACATTTATATCGAGCCCCAGCAACATCCATGCTTTATTTCCCTTATGGTAAAATAATATGCTATGAGTGCTTCTTTGTTTAGTAAAAAAAATAAAGCAATTGACAAAGCTTTTGGAGGGTGGGTGGCCCTTCTTGCCTCCATTTCAGTGACCCTACTTCAGTAATAATCTACGCTGATTTATGAAAGCTACTGAACAAGATCATCTGCTAAATAGTCTGGAACTTTAAAAACAAAGTGGAAACAAATATGAACATCACAACCATTCAAGCACCTAAAATTGCAATCAGACAGCAGAATATACAGGATAAACTTCCGATGTGAGAGCCTATTCCAGTTTCTTCTTTTCAGTGTGGTAACTGAACTTGATGAACAGATTAATTTAAAGCAGTACAGGAATACAGGCATTGTGCAAACAAAACGTTTTATTTTTTCCAAATGAGTACAATATTTTTGTCCCTAGAGAAGATCTTTGAGGGGCTTTGCTTTCTGTCTTGCTCAAGGGACATTTCCCGTTTCCAACAAATGAACAAATGAACTAACTGTACAACAGTGTGCCCAATCAGGCTTTCTTTGTTTTTGTAGTTAAAAGAACAAAAAACAAAATCCAGCTCCTCGAGCATCAAATGGTGGCAACTCCAGCGATATCAAATAAAGCCTAGAGTTTAGATTAAAAGTATAAATATTATATGCCGACCGCATTTCTTACTTGCACTTTTAAGAGGAGAGGGACCTGGCTCAGGAATATTATGTGAAAAACATATTTTGCTTGCTTTTCTGAATCCTGATGCTCTGGTGCAAACATTTTGCCTCTTTGAGATGTGCATGATGGCGCCCATCCCAAGTATTGTATTAATCACAATGGACAAAACTTGGTATTTACATCTTTGTTACTCTCCTAAAGTTCCACCTCATGTAGGTCTCCCATGCTACCACCGTTCATTGGCATGTGTGTGGTGGAAGGATTGACAGGCATGAAAGATGGTGGGGACCTGCCCAGTGCCTCTCCTAGAATTTTGGTTTCCATCGTATCAGGAGGGCTAAATGAATCACCAACACTTCCACTCCATGAGGCTGTTCGTCGAGAGTGAGATGCAAGAGGGGTATTGCCACTTGTCGTACTCTCCCTCGTAATATTATCCATGCTTGGAAACCTTTGCATATTCATTTTTGAAAAGGACAAGGGAGACTGGAAAGCGTGATCGGCAGGTGTTGAAGTATTTTCGGCAAGTCCTGTGCTTTCTTGCAAATTATCAACTGCTGTTTCTGTCAAATTTTCATTTGGTAGAGGCATGGGAACAAAAAACTTGGCATTTGCAGAAACAGCAGGTTTGACGGATGGAATAGAAGGTGACTGGAACATATTTCCCGAGTTCCCACCACCTTGGTTGAAAGTGTCAACATACCTACAAAAGATCAACAGATATCACTGTTCAAAATGAGCTAACACTACTTGTTCAATTGCAAAAAGAAAATGACAGAAAGCAAATGATCCTCGACTTGAAGAGCAGATGCCTAATCTTCATTCAATATTCCTCCATCATTTCCACTGGGTGACATATAAATTAAGAAAAAAACTGTTGGATGTTCATCTGCACTCAAAGTTGCAAACTTTGGCAAGTTGATAAGCAGATCAACTCAAACCAGGATGTCCAAAAGGTTAGTTCCATCCCCTAGCAGAAACAAAGCCATACTACCCTTTTTTTGGGAACAAACCCTATCACTCATGGAGGAGGAGGCCAAAAATTTGGCCAGGTCCAGAACCAGGTGCACTGTTTCATCAGAAGAATATACCACGAGAAACATGCCAATTCAATCAAGGCTGGAAACCTTAAAGAATTGTTGAATGATGTGCATAATGATTAGGAAGGCTTAACTAACCCTCATTATTTGCTTAACAACTCACAGATATCATATTTATTGCATTCCAAGATAGTGAACTGTCAGCTTACCCGCAGTTAACTTCTGCAATTAGCTTCATATTACAATTTTTTTTTTATACAAGTACCATACTTTCATAAGACCAGATTGTGGGAAAAGAAAATTCTCTAATTACCTTGCTCGTACACCCATCCTCGCGCGGGCTGAGAACTGATTTGTACCAGTGTTTGGAATAGGTGGAATCCCTGAAGAATTCTCAATTGAAGTAGAAGATCTAAATGTTGGGCTCTGATTAGGGGAATATCCATCACTCTTCAGTGCAGATTTGAGGTTGTAGTCAGATGTACCATTCTGGAAGAATGATTTTGTTGGAGGAGGAGATAGGACTGCTTCTTCAGCTGGGGGTTCAGCACCTTCCTCTACCCATCTTTTAAGCTTTTCATCATAGTAGAATTTGTTCGTTTCACCCAATTTAGCCTTCAGCAACCAATAAAAAACGTTAACAGGCTTGTCAAGACATCATACACAAATCTTCCATCCATAAACTAACAGAAAACCAAATAACAGAAACCACCTGTCGGTCTGAGCGGGGCCTTAAGACCAGCCCCACTGTCTTTTGCAAAAGCTGTGAACCAAAACCAAAACGACCAAAACGAGATCCTGCACCCGAACCTGCAGTTTTACCTTGTGCACTAGATGAGGATCCTTCTTTTGGTGGTGATTCCACCTGAATACACACCACAAGCATGATCCCATAAGTCTAGTGTAGATTAATAATAGGAACATTAAGAAAATCAAGTCATAAATGTTTCTCAGCCAGAAAATAATCACCCACCTGTCTTGGAGTTCTACCAAAGTCTGGCTCAGATACACTTCTGTTATGCATTGTCATTCTGCTGCCATCAGCTGTCCATTCACTTATAGGCTCCATCGAAGCAGAAGGCATTAATGATGACACTGTCATTGTTGATTGACTAGCTGACACCTTATGCCCCATTGGCTGCACATTACCTTGTATGCTTCCTTGTGATGCTGGCGGTATGGTCGGTGGTAGACCCCCCCCAACAACACGATGTGCAGTACTGTCAAAAAAGTTGAGCAATTTACCAACCAACTTTGCAGGAGCCAAATTTGCTGTATATCCACCCTGAAAAAACAGTATTGGTTAAATAGGAGCGCAGAAAACACAAGTGAAAAAATTGCAAATTAGAGAATAGAGAAACACCTGTTGATGGGTTCTGATCCTCTCCTCAAGTGATGATACTAATTGCTTCCATGTCTCTACTTCTGGAGCTCGACCAGTCTTTAGAGATTTTAGTATAGCCTGACAATATCTAAATCAACACACACAATCAGAAAACAGAGGGATGAACCCCAAGAAGCATCAAACTAATTAAACTCTCCACCACTTACTTCAATGAATCAGAAACTCTACCAACTTCAGCCAGCATGTATGCATATATCAGCTTATACGGCTGAAATGGCAGCAAGATAAACTGGGGGTTGCCAATCACCTTTGAATATTCATACAACTCAGTTCTCTGTCCATGCACCCATCAAACCAACTCGGTAAGAATTTTCAGTAAACACCAATTACAAGTTGTTAATCAAAATTTTCTAGGACATAGTTGGAAGACCTTAATGAAGTGAATTTCGAACCATTATTTTATACAGCAGGGGGAAAAAGCTAAAAATAAAGTCTAAATTAATTGACATGATTTCCCAAATCCAGAAGCACAAATACAAGTACTGTATATGAAGCCATTATAGTATAAAACTTCTTAAAAAATGCACAAGTGCCAGCAAACTTTAAGAACAATAAAATTAAAGATCACCTGAATAGCTTCTGGACTAGCATAAGTTCGAGGTTGGTTCCAGTGATCTGCTCCAATAAGACACATTCTTGAACTGTCCGAATATGATTCAAAGTTTGCTTCTGCCACTAGATAGCAGATGTGTGCAGCAATGACCTGAGTAATTGACTTAGTAAGCTTAGGAAAAAAAACTTTGTAAAGAAGCAGGCAAATAAATGAAATAAAAAAATGAAGGAATTCCTAAATAAAAGAAGCAGATATGATATGGGTAGCAACAGATGAAAGGGGTGAAATACCTCCCTTGTATCCTTCCATAAGCAATCACCAAGATGTATAATCACAAGCTCATCATCTTTTGTTCTGTTTGCAGTTATAACAGCCAAATTCTCCTCCCAATCATCAAGCATGCCATTTTTCCCAAGCTGCAGTCATGGTCAACCATTGATAATTAGTCCTCTATAAAGATATACTACCAACACATCCTTTACCAGAATCAGAAGCATTGACAGGGAAAACAACATAAAATTGAAAATTGCAGTGGGAAGACTGATGTGCCAAGCCAATGTATTATTAGAATCCTAGCAGAAAGCATTTGGTAAGAAGGCTTTGTTATCCTCATATTATGAAAAACAATTATACGAATTACATACAGAAACAAAATATATATATATATATATATATCAGATATGCATCAGCACAGTTATTAATATAGTTTAGAATTTAATCTCCATTCTTTGACTCTGCTCTTAATGAAAAATTTATTTAACGCAGAATGCATCCCCCTATCAATTCTCCGACATTGATAAAAGCAATTTATAATTAAAAGAATTCAAAGTATAGCACAGATGCAGTCAAGTATAATCACCTGGAGAGGCTGTTGAGACAAGGCACTAGGAGTACTTCTATCAGATCCGGCATCGGAGGAAAATACCTCTGCTGGTTGCCCTGCAATTAGCAGGCATAATGTGCGCAAAGGTGATCCGGCCACTAGCTGGCAAAGTGCCATTTGCTTGACAGTATCAACATAGGACTGCATTTATCCCACCATCCCAGCCACCAAAAAGTGCACAAATATACACAACAGTTAAAACATGAAATCACCCAAATAAAGCAAAGACAACAGAGTGCAATAGGCAAGAAACCTGATCACCAAGCTGTGATGCAATCACAAGTGCAGGTCCCCACAATTGGCCTTCTTGTGCACACTGTAAAGCATCCCTTTTTCTACCAGAAACCAGAAGATTTTGCACCTCAGAAGCAGTTGCCTAAAACATACATCAAAATCTTTTTTAAAAACTATAAAATTATTAAAGAATAGTACAAGACTGCAAAGTGTTCATGGAATACCTGAATTTGTCCTTCAGATGGCAAATTCTGCAAGCAGTGGTTGAAAGCACCATAATCACTGAATTGTGAGCCATTCCTCTTCACAGATGCAAAGAGCTTTGCAACTGCTGATTCTGGAGAATCACTCTCCTATAAGAAAATAAGACCAATTTAAAGAGTTATTTCTACTTTTATTGGAAAGAAAATTATAAAGACCATTAGGTTGACATGTTACAAAGGAAGTAACCAAAACTCGGATATATCGGGGAGGCACATATTAATTAGAATTCTCAAAAGCTACAGCGAGAAAATGTGACATAATGCTTGTCCTCAACAAAATTGAAACGGATTGCACAGAATCCTTTGCATTTAGCAGAAATGATTCAGGTTGCCCTTCCTCCTCTCCAAGTGTGCTAGGCCCCCTACTCTTTCCATTTCAGGGAACAGATACCCCTTATAATAGAACTTTTAACCCTTTTTCAGCCAAACCTTTCACCCATTAAATGTGCATGCTTCTCATTCAAAGCACACTTCATCCTTAATGTACTTGAAAGACTCTTCCGAAGTGAAGCATTCAAAACACTTGTGTGTCATATTAGATGTTTTAAGATTTGAATTTAGACCAAATACCTTGTTTGGTTCATACTAAATGCTTCCCAAGAGACACCTAAGCTAGGAAGTTTGTATTGTAAAGGTGAAACTTTCAACCCCTCAAAGAATAAACCAAAAGTATTTAGGTCAAACAACTATATGAAGGCATAATTAACTCTTATAGCCAGGACCCAGGTGAAGTGACTTGCAAGAAAAATCACTAAGAAGAAATAAATAGCATTTTTTTTTAAACAAGATGCAACAACAATATTGAGTTCAATCATTTGGTAAAATGCACCTTCTTGGAGTCAACAGATATACGAGCAAGAAGAAAAATGTGATTTACCTTCAGAGAAGCATCAGTGCCAAAAGGAGATCGAAGTTTACCATAATGTTGGCAAGCTATTTTAAGCAAAGAGAACAGCAACTTTAATATTTCCCCTTTTTTATAATCCGTATCAGATAATTCACAATGAGCAATCCTCTCATCAATCCACTTATTCAACTCTTTACTTCCAACACTTCCTCCCACCAGTGGACCTGGAAAGGATTGTTGGCAAAGCGCACGAAAATAACTAAAAGATCTCCCTCCAACACTTGAAGCATTGTTGGCATTTCCAAAGATGACCTCATTCAAATTCAGAACAGATATTGAGCCTCCTCCAGGTTCCTTTACAAAACAACCAATCACAGTTAGCCTTAGAATATTCACAAATATCACCAAAATAAATTTAGATAATCAACACATATCAATTTCCACAAATTTATATTTCACTAGATAACTGTGAAATATTTTGGGCCACTCACCTGACTTCCAAATGATGAATTCCCAAGAGAACTTGAGCTATTATCTTTCATTACTATGAGCTTTCCACCAAATCCAAATGTAACCAAGGCATGCGGAGGACGACCAGCAGATGATCTCACTGTGTTGGGAGAATAACAAAATGGTTGGTTGCTCTGAAAAGATTGCTGACCAACACTTACTGATTTCTGACTCCCATAATAATCATTTGAAATGCTCACTTGTTCAGCCTGCAACAGATTTGGTGGAAAACCCCCCTGATTATACTGCTGACTGAAATTCCCAGTAGATATAAAACTTTGTGACCCAACAAAACCATTAGCCTCCACATGACCCTGTCTCATGTTGTCATATGATGAAACTGTCCCAGATGAGTTAAAAGATTTATGCTGATCTGCAAGGTTATTCATGGACACATTCGAATTATGTGCATTCTGCAATTGTTGGTTTCCATCAAATTTTGAAACATTATCATTCTTAGCAACAGTACCAGGGTGCCACATACTTGAACCTTGCCCATTGTAGTTACCATATGACTCGCCCCAGTTGCCATGCTGACCTGGGTTAGCATAGCCTTGTGACACATGCTTATCAGCTTGCTCGTATCCACCATAAATATTGTTGCTATTTTGGGAATATGAATAACTAAAAGATAATTCGCTTTGTTTCTGCTGATCATGGTTTTCAACAGTTGTTGGTTGGACTGAAGATGTGTAACTGTCCCAGGCACGCCATTCTTGTGCAATTGTGTCATAATACCAGCCAGGATACTGCGGGTCAAAAACCATATTTTCTGAGTAACCATTGTAAGTCGCCTGCGGGATCTGATTCCAAGTAGATATGCTCTCAGATGTGCTAGTCTCAGCCACAGTAGCCACCACAGATTGTGAAATCTGCTGTAAATAATTCATCTCTGATTTCCCATCAGAAACTGTTGCCCATTCGTTTCCTAAATTGGCATTAAAACTCTCTTGTACACTTGCTGTTGCATCAAAACTATCCACTTGATACCACTGCCCAGTATTGGCATCATATTTCCAGCCAGGATACATGCTCTCCCAATACTGACTGTTATTCAAATCTTGCCCGCTTTCACTCTCTTCAATGGATCCTCCATAACTCTGCATATGCCCCTGATATTCCCCATAACTAAATGAACTTTGCAACCCAATGCCACCATCTTTAGTCTCTAAATTATCACTTTCAGCAACTTTCCCAGGAAAATCTTCTGAACTATCACCCAATTCATTAAAAAAATCCGAATAAGAACCCAATCCGTGACTCCCATTGGGTAAAGAATCTGCATAAAACGAACTCCACCCAACCTCCTTAACACCCAATTTCGTAGAATCAACTGTTTTACTTGCTGCTGGATCCAAAACAACCTCTGATCCAATACCAAACACATCATTAGATTCAGTCATACTACTGGACCCCAATGACTTCATCGAATCCAATGTATCAGCGTGTAGACCACCAGATAATCCCGCACCAGCAAGCACTAAATCATTCCCACTTTTCTCATCAGCTCCACCTTCACCACCACTTGCATCCTCAATACTCAGATTAGCAAACGCCTTAGCCTCATCAGAATCACTGCCGTCGGCAAACTTAGGGGCGGAATCGGAATTAGTCGGACCAAAATCATCATCGACTAATTTATCAAAGAAATCCTCATCCGTCTGATCCTCCATCACATGAAATGGAGGATTTGAAGCCATTGAACCCTAAAAAAAAAAATTAACGATCTAAACCTTCAATTATCCTCAATTAACAGCTCTTTCTCCTCCAAAACCTTCAAAGCTGTAATTCAACAAAACCCTCGAGATCCAAAAATCAAAACATCAAAGAATCGCGAAGAGACCAAAGATCTAGAATCTATAACAAGATCATAACTTAAGAAAACGAAAATTCTACAAAAAAAAAAAAAAAAAATATTCAATGCATTAGATTTCTAGGATCAAAGCATGGATTAGAAGCTAATTAAAAGCGAAAAGATTATAATTAACTTACAGATCTTAATGGTTCGGTTCGATTCGGAGGAAGCAGACAAAAAAAAATCAAGAGAAGAAGATGAGCGAGCGAGCGAGCGAAGAAGAATGAGAAAGCGTTCGATTTCGCACCACCCACCAAACCGGGGAACTTTGTTTTGTTTTTGTTTTTTTTTTTTTTTTTTTGTGTTCTGGTTTTCGTTTTTGCGTATTTATGTTGTAGCCCCTAAGTTTTGACTTAATGACAATTGCTACTCTTTTTTTCTTTGAATTGACACTTAGCTTTTCTCTTTATTTAGGAGAAATTATAAGATTATCCTAAAATTACTGAAGAATAAATACTATTAACATTTTTTTTATAACAATGTAGGTGAAAGGAATCGTATCAAATCGATCACCTCTACTTTATAATGTCTGTCATTGAGGCATTAGGTATAAAAGAAGAATAACACTCTTAACTTGAAATAAGAAAATTATCACAATAGTATTGAAATAATAAACTGAAATTTTTTTTCTTTATCAATCATGTTCAATTTAAATATATTAAATTAATTTCAATCAAATACAGTTCGATCTTATAATTTTTTTGTATTTTATTAATATATACATATAAAAAAAATGAACCATTCTTTTTTATATATCTTGTGTTAGTGATGTATCAGTCAATTACTAAATGTTAATAATATTTTTTTCCTTTTTCATATGATGTTTTTGGAATTCAGTGATTATAAAAGGTTGTGTCTATTTAGGAGTTCAACATGGTATTTAGGAGTTCAAGCTGGAGAGTAGATTTATAATCTATTTTTTTATATATAAAATTTAAATTTAAAAATGTATTTAAAAGAGTTTAAACTTCTTATCACTTAAATTAATAAATATTAATGAATAATATATTTTCTTAATAGCAAAAAGAAAATAATGCAAATAAATATATTCATGCAAAATTTATTTATTGAATGCATAGTTTAATATTTATACTTACCTCTTATGTGGATCAATTTCATTAAAAAATTTATTTTATTTGTAAATAAATTTTAAATATAATTTATTTGCAAATTAATTTCAAATTTATTTGAACCAACACACATTTCATTAATAAAAATGAATTTAGTGTTAAGCAATTTCAAAAAATTAATTAAAAGTTAGAATTAAAAATAAATTTTATAAAATTTTCATTTAAACTAAACACACTCACTTAAATTTGTAAATAAATTTATTGAATCAAACGCGCTCTTACTCGCATAATATTTATTTGATTAATAAATTAAATAAACATATGAATTAATATAATAATATTTATATAGACCACTCTTTTGTCACGAATTTAAGTATAAAATTTGTTAATTGCAGCACAAATTTACTTTTCTTTATAGGGCATTTTGTGCAATGTTGAGGGCATGATATATTTGTGATCCTCTGTATTTAATATAATTTATCAGTTTGACATCTTTATTTATAATTTTGTCATTTTAACACTTAAATTTATATAAAATACACTAATTTAATGATATAATACATTTGTCATCTTCTCTATGTGCCAGTTTTTGTTAATTTGATACCTCTACTTGCAATTTTTTATCAATCAAACTCTTAACACATGCTAATTTCCTATTTCATGCTACATATATTTATAGATGTTTCAAAATTATATTTTAGACAAATTTAGATATTAAAATAGCAAAATATTAAATTGAGGTGTCAAATTCATAAAAAAATGACAATTACAAAATTCACAAATATATTTTGTCAATTTTAAAGCCCCTATATGGTTAAGTCGTATTTACATTTGACTATATATGTTTATCTAATTTTTTATTTTTTTTGACCAAATGTTTATCTATCTAATATTTGATTGTTGAAAAAATGACAAATGGTCACCGTCATTATATATGGTTTTTCCCTGTGCCCAGAATTGATGTTGCCATTGGGACATCCATCATAAATTTAGAGTAGGTCAAAATTATTTCTTGAAACAACCCATTTAGAGTAGTTCCAAAAATATGGACTCAAATTCCATAGCAACAAAAGCAGAAGCTGGAAATGGAGGAATTGATATATCAGCAATACCTTCTAACATCAGAACTACACTCTTTATTGAAGGGGGAAGAGCAGGTTTGTCTTGAATACACCATAGTGCCACCTTCACCATTTTTCCAGCGCTTTCTTGTCTACAGCAGCTTCTTCTCCAATTACAAGTTTGTTCAATTCTCTAGCAATAAAACAATTATACACCCATGTTGATGGAACAATCTCTTATGGATTCAGTGCCTCGATGCTTATGTTTCTTCTGCAGCAGCTAACAATTTCCAATAACTGTAGACATCAGCCTTTACTGATATTGGGGTGCTCTTGAGCCATTCAGGTGCCGAGTTAGCCCCTAGTCCCTCCAATAATTGTGAATGTCCTTGTTTTATCAGGCATCAAAAGTTTCGCCAACCCGAAAACAAAAATCTTAGCCCTCCAAACATCATCTATCAATATGTTCTGAGGTTTGGTATCACAATGAATGATAGGCGATTCGCACTCTTCATCAGTTAGACCACTGCTTTTCTCTACTGAAAACAGGACAAGACTAAAAGTTAGAAGAAGAATTTGCAGTGTTGCTCTTTTGCTTCTGATCACCACTGTAGATGGCTTTATGGGGATGAAGCCTGTTCCATTCCTGTCATCAATGCTCATAATGCCTACTTTGAATCCTTCTATGGGGTATGTTCCTCTATCTTCTGACTGAAATCTTCCAATATATCTTAATGAAGCTCTTGTTTTCTTGCAAATCTGATCAGCAATCAGAACTCGGAATACACTGAATCTTCCAAGAATTTTGAGATAAATTGCATGGTATTGCTTTCTGCTGAGGCGGAATAATAAAAAATGATCAGAGCTATTGGTGTAAAGATTAAACTCGAAACCATCTTGATTAAAAGTATCTGAACTCCGGCAAGTATCTCTTGGTTCGTCTTCTGCAGTATTTAGTGTGCATAAAACAAGATTTCCATCATCCTTGTCCAATCTCAAAACACGATGTCCATCATTGGTTAAGACTTTGGCGGAATTCGCCACTATTGCAATTTGCAGTCCACACAACTGTCATGTTGTGCTTTACAAGTAGCCAAATTCCAACAGCAAAGTCAGCACCTTGCAGGTAGAAACCGAATGCAGATTGACCAGAACTGAAGAGCCATGAACTGGGCTGAGATGTAGGAAAAAAGAGATGAACCTAATTTTATGTTGCTGGAATTTTCTTCCTAAGCTCTAGTGATCACAACATATATAGAGCAGAAACATAAAAAAGAAAACCACAGACGTTGAAGCTATGAGTAGTAATGAAGCCCCAGATTTGTTAGGACATAATTGTATTGATGCAGTTAGTACTAGTAATTTTCTGTCAAGAACTTCAACTTGTTTTCTACTTATAGGCCATGGCAACTCAAGGGGACCTCCAAATGCAGACAATATTTGGGGAACTTCTTGCCTATTCCTGGTGTATTACACGGAATGGTTAGATTTTTAACGTATATGTACATGTTGTATATTTATTGGCAAAGAATAAAACAGCCAGATTATATGTGATTTATCGAACTGTTGAATGTAATACTGGGTGCTCCAAGAAGCAAGGCCGCATCAAAGATTTCTCTTTGCGACTGTTATGTTAGAATGGAGAAATCGCTAAATGATCTTGACCTATCATTAGCAGTTTTCATTCTTCAGGAAGAAATATATTTGCTTATAGTTACTGGACTTTCTCTCCTCCTTTACCAAGTTTAATTATTATTCGAACACTATTTAAATTCTACAGCATAACTAAATAACAGCAAACTTCTGTGATGAACTTCAATCAATCAATGGCACTTCTTATACTGTTAAACGCAGGAGATGCAGGAACTTGTTGTGGTTCCATTGTTCCTTTCAGCATAAGAATTATTACATCCTTCATCCGCGGAATCAAAGTGGGATCATCAGTCCCACCTTTACCATTCTTTCCAAGGTTTTCAAGTCTGCATCTCCATCTTCCACAAGCCTGTGGATATCTTCCGTTGAAGCCCCATTTATTTTTGTATTGCTTCTGCAACAGATAATTTCCAATAGAACAGTCCCAATATTTACTGTAAATGTCTGCTTTAACCGACATCAAAGTAGAGTTCCTCTAGCATTCAGGTGCTGAATAACCTCTTGTCTCACTAGCTACCTGGGCTGTGCTTGTTTGATTGCAGTTAATAGCCTCACTAACCCGAAATCAGAAATCTTTGCGGTCCAAGAATCGTCTATCAGTATGTTTTGGGGTTTTATATTGCAGTGAATGGTGTAAACTTCAAATTCTTCAGGTATATGTAAGATACCTGTAGCCACATGTACTGCAATTCTTATTCTCTCCTGCCAGGAAACGATTGAAGTTGCAATTCTTATTCTTATTCTTAATTCTCGCGAGTAGCTAGCAGTCACCTTTGGTACTTGAGCTTGAAGAATTAACTATATTGAAGTTGTAGAAACCTTTGACACCATATTGATCTTGCAATCCAACCCACTCTGTGGACATTACTGAGGTAGTGATGTCCTCAAAATGTTGAGCATACAACCTGAAGATCTCATCAGCATCAAGAACTGCTCGATGAATCACTACTTTTTAATCTTCACCAATATTATAGTCACCTTTATAATGAAGACTAAGGATTGCACCGGAGAATCTTAAATATGCAGAACTATCGCCCCAGTATGCATCCTCGAGTGCATAAGAACTGTTTCCATAAAGAACGAAATTACCAGAATTAAGCAATGAAGCTTACTCCGCAGTATCTGATACATCAGCAATGAGCATTTCTTCACCTTTCCTGGCTCGAACCACTAGCAACTGAGTGAAGAAAAGTCATGACATCCAACTTCTTTTGGGAGCAGCATTATGGTTAACTTGCAAATCGTGTTCATAATGACTCACACGAGTCCATCTATAAATTTTTCTCTCAACTTTGAAAGCACCCAAAACCTACTGCCATAACACTAGCCTAAAATTCCTGGTCCACCTATAAATAAAATGGGTGTTGTTGGGCAAGAAAATGACTAGGAGTGATATGCGTTGGGGGTGAAAAAAGAACATCTATAGCATCTACGCGAGCAGAGTTGGGCCAACATGGGTTGGGGCACCTTAAAACTAAACTTGATGAATTCATTTCAAAGTCTAAACTCACTCATGTAAGTTAGCAAGCAGTTGAGCCCAAAATCCATAAGTTCTGCAGGAAAATAATGTCTTTTGGGACCTTAATATTGGAAGGGTGTCAATTGGAAAATCACCATAGATAAACGATTTGTAAGCTTTGCCCTGTCATTACACATATACTTGTCTGTTTGTAAGGAACAAAATGGTTTCTTTCTTTTGTCAGTTTACAGCACGGAATAGCCAAGAATTGACATGTTATTAGGAGATGTTGCAGTGATATGCTAGTCTAATGGCCAAGCACGGACGGCCCTTCCATAATTTATAAATTAAACCTATAATCTTTTAATACTATGAAGAGGATATTTAGGAGATAAGGACTCAACTTTCGACTCAAAAAATTTAAACATAAAATTATGCACTTTATGTGATTTGAAATAACAGAAATGTCCTCTCTTACCTTGCAAGTGATACATATGACTTTATGGAGTTGTATGATTGCCATACTCAATTTAGTTTCATAACAAACTATAAAGGAGTTCAATTATCAAGTGCTAATTTAGTTGCTAATAAAGTTAATTACCCACTTTATTCCAAGTTATTTGAAATTAAGACTCTCAAACTGTTTGCATGAGAGGGTTGAAAGCAGAGAAAAGAGAAATATTTTATTGGTACAATCATCAAAACCACACCAAAAAAAATAAAAATAATAAAAAAAGCTAGCAGCTAGCTAGCTACCAAACATTGCTATAGTTCCACCACAATTATTCATAGAATTTCCTAGAGCTTTTAGAGTATCTTTGCCTCTCAAGATTTTCAACTCATTCATAATGCACAGATGACTACTGTGTGTAGCAATGCTATAGGCCGGCATGAATAATGAAATCATGATCATTGATGATGCCTTGCCTGCCGCCTACTATATATAAAGACACCATCCACACACTAATGATCAGGACTTGTTGATTACTTGGTTAATAGTCTTATCATGCAACAGCAATAAATCTTGAATAATCTTATGCCATAAACAAAAAATGGGACAACAATAATTATTGTTTGCCATGCTCATAAGATTGGAGGAAGAAAAAAAAATAATATACGACTCTTGACTCAATACCATCATGATCTTGTACTGTTATGCACAAATGCAAAAATACTACGTATAATTGAGTGCTTCTTGTTTCAAGTTATTAGCTTGTTCTTTGAAGAAAAATATTGTAATAACATATAACTTGGTTAAAGGGTGGGAATATCTTCAAATATACTTTTACAGGTAAAAACAAAGGATTGAATATGGAATGCTACAAGTCATGATGTTAGCATAAGAATATTGTACCCTGAGGAATCAATCAACTGAGTCACTCAGCTTCTTCAGATTTGTAGTGTCAGGAACCTCAATGGAACCTGAGAAAGATGGAGAAACAATGAAAATAAAATTCTTCTATCCCCATCTTGTGAAAAAATTATCTAGCATTCTTGAGCTTGCAAGACTTGACAAGGGTCCATCTACATCAACAAGAGCAGTGAATACAATTTAAGAAGATTAGCGTCCAAGTTGCTAAGTCACATTGAATATTTGATGTGCCTTCCCAACCAATCCACTCCTGCACCCATGCCCCAACTGCATTCGAATGCTGTAAATGCAGGCATAGGAAGCAATGATTCTTGAAGTCTAAGGTGAAGTGATTTGGCCTCATCCAAGAGGCCACATGCCCCCACTGCATTACATGTTATAGCTAAAATTGCCTTGAAAAACCCATCAATCAAACAGCGACAAAATTACATTAAAAAATTTATTTTATTTTCAAATAAAATTCATTTATAAATCAATTTTTATTAATAAAATGTATTTGATTTAAATGATTATTTTATAAAATAAATTTATTTAATAATTCTAATAATTTTTTTAAAATTTAATTTAATAATAAACAATTTCACAAAGTTAAAAATAAATTTCATAAAATTTTCATTTAAAACAAACACAATTATCTAGACTTGCAAATAAATTTCATAAAATTTATTGGTACCGAACGCACTTAAATTTTTTTTTTTTTTTTGGATAATTTTAGAATTAATATAAATTGTAAATTTACCTATAGAAAATATTATAACTAAAGAAACATTGGAAGAAGCTTAGCATAGCTCATGTGGACATGAGTGTTCTGAATAAAAAGCGAAAGTTAGAAGCGAAAGAGCCAAGAGGATTGACCATGAAGCATGCCACAACTCACGCTGACCACCTTATTCGTAATTTACTATTTCACCCTTTCATCCATTGCCATGTTGTATATTCCATGATTTTCCTTGTATTATTAAAAAAATGTTTTCACCAAGTTATTAGCCAAAAAAAATATATTATCTCTTAAAACTGTACTGATGTTTTGAATTCATGCGAGAAAAAAAAATCATTGTAAAATAATTTAAGAACCATGTAATAATATAACAAAAATTAAAAAATATTAAGATATTTTAATTACTAAATCTTAGTATAATAAAGAATTAAAATGTAATTTAATAATTATTTATTAAAGTTTCTTTTTTAATACGTTGTAGATTGTCCATGGCATAATGAATTAATAGATTTTTGAAAATTGGATCTTAGTTTAATGAAAATTAATCGTTATAATTATTATATAAAATATATATTTATATGAATTTTCAATAAATAGCTAGTTAAAAAATGAAAATACCAATAATTAAAAGATTTGGTGGCCGTAATTGCATTTAAAGAGCTCAAGAATATATATATATATATATATTTTTTTTTTTTTTTTTTTTTTTTCCTGAGGAATTGATGTAAAGTTCCAATTAGGCCATTACACGATTTCAATTGGCATTCTGTGATGATCCTTTTGTTTTTTTTTTTTTTTTCCTCCTTCATATCTTCCTCCGTACTGCATGCTATGATCATTCATGATTTAGTCATTTAACAACCTAATGTTTATCTATGGTGATGCATATGTTGAAAGTAATTAAAAGAAGGCAAATTGCTTTTTCTTTTTTTAAACAAAAAGATAGAGGTTCTTATAACCTTATAAGAACACCATACAAGTAAATTTTATCTACCCTTATAATAAAATTTTAAAGAAATCCTTAGCAGACACCATAAGAGTTTGAACTTCTAATTTTCTCAAAACTTCAAACGAGAGTCAACAAATTTAAATCATATCAGCAGAAGATAAATTATTATTGGCATCTCAATTTTTTTTCATTAGTTAAACGATGACTATTTTTCAAATGATTTAAAAATATAACTCTACAAATTACATGAGATTATGACATATTATAAATGATAAATTCCTATTACAATCTCATATTTTGTTAATTAATCAAGTGATTAATATTAAATATCGTTTTTCTTTTCTACATCCCACTACCTAACTCCTTCATTCTCCATAAGCATGACACAAAGATGATGCAAATTATACAAAAACACTAGACACCATGGATCAAAATTGCCCAAATTGCAATAAATGTCAAGATCAAGCTTCAAACAATGAACAAATGGGCAAAAACTAAGTTTGATAAAGATGACAAGCCTGTTAAAAGAGCATGAAGAAAATGAAAATTGCTTATTGTTCTTTTAGGCTACTAGTTAACTTTATTATCTATTAAAAATATGAATCAAAGAAAATAGAAGTAGAAGATACCTCAAGAAATGTGCAATGATTTTTGGCTTTTTTACAACAGAGGGAAAAAAAAAGCATTAGAGACATATTAGGAAAATGGGTAATGATCATCTTGTCTAATTGAGGAATTAGATAGTACTTAACATATAATAGAAAAAAGAATTGCCAAAGGAGACAAAACATTTTCTTTTTTCTTTACTTGACTTTGTCCTTTTGATGTTTGGTCAAAGCAAAGTATGCAAAAGTCACAGCAATGCCACCCAATTAGGAAGACATCAGAAAGATCACAAGCAAATAATGCTGCCCTTAACTATGGCCTGCACTTATAAATTCATATTTTGGATATCAATCAAGAAATTAAAAAAAATTGAATTTTTATTAAAAGAGCCACTATTTATGTTTCTTCATTAATTAGATTTCACTTCAAATAATATTCTAAAAATTTATTTCTAGATATACCATGTAGATATAAAAGAAAAATTATTTTTATAGGAATATCAAACAACTTAAATACCGAGAGACTGCAAAAAAATATGAGATGAAAATATATAATCGATTGATATATAAATTAGCTTGAAAAGATTGTACCATTTAATAATAAAAAAGAGAATTTGTGTTTTTTTTTTTTTGGAACAAAGGAAAATACCATTAAGAAAAAAAGCCCGTACTGCTAGTTTCAGCATGTTCAGCTAAGAGGAGCTGCTGCAAAACAAGATAAAGAAATGCCATTAACAGTTTTTATGTGCATTTTGCTTGGTGAACTGGAATTTTAGCAGAATTCTTCTGAAACAAGAAATCACATGCATCAAATAAAGGAACCACAAGAAGCAAATATATTATTGACTAAAATGTCCTCTTGTAGTCAACACCCAATGCCATTCTTTTTGGAATTAAAAGCATTAAAATAATACACAAAATTAAAAAAAAAAAAAAATCTGACTGATTGTTCGATAACAATAGTAGCATGGCACCGGCACCCTCCTTTTACCCGGATATTTCGTTCATTTCAAGGCAGACCATTTTCTTTTCTATCATTTATATTGAGAAAATGAAACCATTTTGGATCTTTCTCATTTCTCTTTAGAGTTTAGTCACCTTCAGAACACATCTATCTTACAAGTCCTACCACCCAAGAAAAGTATAAGTAAAACAAGTATATATAATATTTAGAATATAAGGGTTATCACCAGACATCTTCAAATAATAAAAAAAAATTAAATTTATTGAATTTAATTTTTATATATTAAAAAAATAGATATTAAGTTTTTTATAAAATTCATTCTAATCTATTTAGATTAATAAAAAATTTTATAATTATCAAATATTAAAAATTATCTCATAAACACACTAGTTGAGTTTAAAATTTTATTTGATGATTAAATTTTACTTAAATTTTAAAAATATTGTTTAATTAATTTTAAAGGTGTCACGTTACGCTAGAAACTAAAAAATATATAGGCTTTTTCCAACTATTTAAACATTAATGATGATGCCAAAAATTTTCAGCCTACCGGTCAAAACTGAAACTCCATCACCAATAAATTATAAATTTAATTTTTTATTTTATAGAATAATTTTTAAAAAAAATTATGAAGTTAAGGAAGGAGTGAAGAATCAAATCATGACCTCACTTTATAACGTCTGTTATATGAGCCACTAAACTATAAAGAGATAACTACTTTATAGAATAATTGAATTACTGCATTGCTTGTTATTATCATGTAACGTTCATCACCTAGCCACTAAACTATAAATAGAGAATCACTTTATAGAATAATTGAATTATTGCATTATTTACTATTATGATGCAATGTCTATCACATGAGTTACTAAACTATAAACAAAGAATTATTTTATAAAATAATTGAATTATTGCATTGCTTGCTATTATCATACCATTTTGAAGAGAGGAGAAAAAAGTAAAAATTTAAATATATGCCCTCAACCTTAAGATGTTACATACCTTGACCATTAGGCTACAAAAGAAAAATGTAACATATAGTTATGTTCCAACACTAAATGCTTAAAAAATCATTGGTTTTAAATGTTCAACCGGTAGATAGAACTGCAAAATATACCCACTGGCCAATTACATTATCCAACTAGACAAGAGCCTGTGGAGAAGTATAATTCTAATGTAACCTGAACAATTGTCAAGGTATGTATTGTACAGCAAGAAGTGGAGTAGAATAGTAGACAGTTCATAAAAACAGCTGGAAACTGGCTACAACAGGACATATTAACAGAATTGTAACCTTTTTGGTACTTAGCAAAAAGAAAGAGGGGCAAAGAGCAAGTTATAGTTAGTCTAGGTCCACACCCACACAACAAAAGCAAAACAAACAAAGCCCAAAACCATTTGCATTTAGCTAACATGCGTCCTGCAAATGACAATAAATTGGAATTCTTTTAAGTAAAAATTATGAGTTCGAAAAGAATTAGTGGAAGCTTTCATTAAGTAAAATGGCAACAACCATTAAAAAGAAAGAAAAAGGATGGTCCTAGAGCAGAAGAAGCTGTGCTTTGCCTGCTGCTGCTTTCACTTCAGTTGTTAGAATAGGCAACAACAACTACACATAAATTTACTGTTGCTAAACACGTGAACTGTTGAAAGAGTCACACACACGCAGACACACCAAACAAAAACAAAGAGAAGAAAAGGAAGGAAGGGCTGGGCTGCAACTATATGCTCTAAACCAATAAAATTTTCTGCATTAAATGAGTTGGTAAGTTCAATAAAATTAAAAAAAGAAGAAAATTCAAATAGCTACAGGAATAATATCATATCCACCTAAAACTAACCAATTACAAAAACGAACAAAACAATGTTGTTGCGGAAAGTTCAAAGAAATGAATGATTTGTAGCAAGTCAGCCTTGAACGGAAGTTACCAAAATCTGGAAAAGCAAAGTAATGCATGAAGGATATTAAGTAAATATCATCTATAAACTACAAATTAAGTAATCCAGTTGATCGAATCGCAGAAAAATTAAATAATTTCGACTTAGATCTCACACAATGGACTTGATGTAAAGTGTCATCCATGAATTAGGCATCCGACACCACGCTAAACTCATCATCATCCATTGGGGCAGGCAGGTTAAGATCTATCAGGTTGTTTTCATGCTTTGTAGAATTTGCAACAGCAGCAGCAGAAGCAGTTGTAGCAGAAGCAGGGATGACTGAAGAACCCATAAGATGAGATCTTTTATGTCCACCGAGTGCTTGTCCAGACCCGAAGACTTTGGAACAATATGGGCACTCGAAAATTCTTCCATTACTATCACTGTTTCTTAGCTCTGTTCCATTTAAAGAACAAATCTTTTTGTGCGTAACCAATGCTTGTGAAGATCGAAACAGTTTCGTACATTTCTCGCATCTTAACCTCCCGCGAATCTTGCTGACTTTGACATTGGTGGTGATCTCCTCTTGTTTGGTCTCCTCCAACTTCATTTCAATTGATCTTTCTTGTTCTTCATTTTTGTTTCTCAACCAAACATCTCTTGAAAGCATCATAAGACACATAGCAACATCTTCGTCGGGCGAAGTATCAGAGACAGAACTTACCGGTTCTGGGTCCACAGTTGGCGGTGGAGGAGACGGTGATGAAGATGGGGATGGAGACTCATCAACCAAGGGACTTGGATTCTTGAACTTAAGTTTCTTGATATCAAAATTACGTTTCTGAGTATCAAGAAAACCCGATTTCCGAGTTCTTTTAGATCGTCTACGAGTGGGATTTCTTGACTCAGTCTCACTTTCTCTGTCTTGCACAACAACAGAACTAGCATCAACAGCAAAAGAAAACTCAGGATCTGCAAACCTCAAACTTTTCTTAGGATTCTCTCTTAACCCATAAACCAAACCTTTCTCTTCAACTTCTAAGTTCTTGATTTCCTGTTCTTGCTCTTCACCAGAAGAATAATATGAAGAAGATGAAGCTGATTCAGCCCCGAGCTGCTGCTGCTGCTGTTGATCAATCGTTTCAGTTTTTGGAGGGAGAGGTAAGGTGGCTAAGTGGGCCTTCATGTGACCACCTAAAGCTCTGCCATTAATAAAAGTTCTAAAACAGAGCTTGCATTTGTGCCTCTCCATTGAATCAGAGAGAGCAAGTAAATATCAGAGTTTTATGTATGTGTAAAAAGCTAGAACAAGGAGAAGAAAGCAACCTATATGAGAGATTGGAGAACTTAAAAAAGGAGTAGGTGACAAGCATTCCTCCACCAAAAGACACACACAACCCAAAAATTATGATTTTCATGTATATTTTTTAAAAAAGTAAATTAAAAAATAAATTTATAAAAATGAATAATTATATGCATGAAAAGTAGCAGTTGATTATATTTTAAGTCTCAGTTTAAATCTTATATATAAAAAATAAATTTTTATAAATTTTGTTAATTTTATAAGTCTATTTACTTCGAAATTTTAAATTAGTCAGAGTCTAACGACTATTTAAAAATATCAAATGAAAATAAAAATAACAGTTGATTATGTATTATTTTAATTTTGTGGATTGATTTTGTATAAAGAGCAAAAGAGAATTAAAAAAATAATTAAAAATGTGTGATCATGAGAGGAGAAAGAGAGACAAGTAACATGCAAACCTTGCTCATTTGGTAATTAATCTTTTCTTTTTACCACTTTTTGCAAGTCCATACAATGCCAGATCAGCATTTTACATGAATGATATTGCATTTTGTATATATGTAAAGTATTACACACAATAATTAATTTTTTATATTATATAAATAATTGATAAATATCATTTTTATTATAATTATTTATTTTTATCACTTATTTATTAACTACATATAACATATATAAATTTTTTATGGGGAAAATAATTAGCAAAATATATGAATATCTAAATGTGGAGAATAGAATCTCAATCCCGTATTCATGCTCTCCTCCTTCCAGTGGAGGAATAAGCACTTCAATTGTGTAAAAAAATATAAAACATATAAATAAATATTTAAATTAAGTTATTGATTTTTAAGACTATTTTTTATTTTTAATATCTATTTATTCATTTTTTAAAAATTTTACAGGATGAAATGTATAATGGTTTTTCTTTTGATATCTTCAAACTTAAATCTAGTTTTCAAAACTTAATTTGAATACATGAAGCATAATTTGTTAGGCTCCATAGAGAACTATCCATGTTGATTTCCGTGACTAGATTTATGAAGCATCATGCATTTTAAATTGCAAGATTAAGTGATATTTTGAAAGTTCAACCCTGTATACCCATAACTTATACTTTTTTTTATTTCAAAATTTAGGGTTTATTGATTTTACAAAAATTAAAAGTAAATTAATTGTCACGTTAAAATGATGAGTAACATATAATTTGAAACAAATGAAAGAATAAATAAAAATATAATTGGATTAAAATTTCTCTGAATATTTTTTTGAAAAATGTACATTTATTAAACATGAAAATTATGTTCTATGATTTAAGAAGTTTAACTAGTTAACATACTGGTTTATATGATTTGTCAATTTAAAGTTAGAAGAATTGGTATTTTTGTTTCTGCCGAAATATAAAGAAAAATTTTCAGAAAAAAATGAGTTTCATTTATCACTGAAACATAGAACTTTGTCTTTTTTTTAGAAAATCATTTTCCTTTTTCAATTTGCTAATTCAATTTTTTTTGCCACTATTACA
Source organism: Mallotus repandus (assembly GCA_949671775.1). Classification (NCBI taxonomy): domain Eukaryota; kingdom Viridiplantae; phylum Streptophyta; class Magnoliopsida; order Malpighiales; family Euphorbiaceae; genus Mallotus; species Mallotus repandus. Next base: position 16,063 of record CATIWM010136456.1, on the reverse strand, counting down.
AAGAGAGCAAATTTGATCTTGGATGAGAACAAGTGTTTTATGATATCTTAGCCATCAGGCTAATAATATGGAACTACAAATTTATTATTTATTAATAACTTTAGAAATTATAGTGAAAAATAGGGTTAATGTATTTATATTTAACTAGTCGTCAATTCGCATTTTACGTAGACGGTAAATAATATACATATTTTAAAATAGTTATTTAAATAATTTTAATAATTAAAAACTATAAATTAATCAAATATAAAAGTGAGAACTCAAACAGTTATTGTAATAATTTTATTTGATTATTTTTTACTGAGTGTGTATATATATATATATTGTTAATATGTATAGTAATAATAATAATTGAATAAATAAATTTAAAAAATTAAAGATGGTTGAGAAGCTACAAATTTCATGTTAAATATAAAAGAGGGTAAGATATTTAGTTGAATAAGAGGATGTTTTAGTTAGAGTAAGTAAGATAATTTTTTATGAAAAAAAAAGTAATGTTTTAAATGTAATGGAATCAGAATATTATAGACTATAACATGTGTATCTTAAAATAAGAAGATTTTTTATTTTTTTATGAAAATATATTGTAAAATTTTAATAATTCAACACATAAACCTTTAGTAGTGATATTGAATTATAAAGTGTATTATAACACTTACCAAATTTTAAACTTAATAATTTTGAAGCTCAACATTTAATATATATATAAAGATAGTTAATTTAATGAACTCTGTAATTTTTATCCAAATTTTACTGTGGTTAAAGCACATTTTATTTATTTATTTTAAACTAAAAATATAATTTTTTATCATACATGCAATGAAAAGAAAAAATACGAACGAAAAGTGAAATTTTAAATTCTAAATTTCATAATATCCGTGTCAAGACTTTGAGCATTCGGCTAACGTGGAATAAAAAAAAAAATTACTATTTATTTTATGTATTTTGACTTAATAAATTATTTTATTTTTGACATTTATAAATTTATGTAATATTTTATTCTTAACAGATGATTAATAAGTATTAATTATTATAAATATTAAAAATAAATAAATATTTTTTTAAATATTAAAGATAAAATAGTATATTACTACAGTATTCATGCTATATAACAATTTAAAAAAAAACATGGTTTTAACATTGAAGTTGAGCATGATTTTGCTCAGTAAAGCTGCTGACATTAATGACGTGGCTTTCTTGTACAAGTCAAAAAAGACCCGATTAGTTTGCTGTAGCTCCATGCCAGTTGGCCATTCACGGTATAACCACGTGCCACGTGATTTTGTAAACGAAGTATAATTATTTCTTTTTCTTTGAAAATATTTTTTGTACTTAAAATACAATCCATTGAGAATATAGCTAACAATTTGTTTTTATACTCACCTTTCAAAAAAAAAAAAAAAGTTTTACCCTTGCAATATTCGTGAATTGACAAATAGATTTTTTAATTTTTTAATTAGGTCTGATTAGCTAAAATTTTAATTTTTTATTTATTAAAGATAAAAAAAGTTAAAAATTTATTATAAAATATTCAATATAAATATAAATACAATATCTTTTACTTTGAAAACATATGTATGCAATAATTTTTATCAATATTAGTCACTAAAAAATTTTAAATTTTAAATATATTTATTTTTCATCATAAGTGAGTATAAAAAGACCAATTAAATTATATTTATAATGGTTAATTACTAATGATTTTCAATATTTTTAAAAAAATTTAAATTCTTTTATCAAATAAAGTAGATACATATGAAAAAATAGAGGTATTACTTGTAATGTTTATTATAATTTTACTATATAAAATAAATAGATGAAACATATTTTTTTATTTTATTTAAATTATCGTTTTGTTATTTAAAATCTATAAAAATTTGACTAATTTAATTTAATTTTATAATAAAATATTTCAACTACAATATTTTATTTAATTTTAAGTGTTTCAAAATTATGCCGTTAATTTTGATTTTTTTTTAACATTTAAAAAGTTCATTAATTTTATTTTATAATATTTATCAAGTGAATCATTATATTACAATAAGAAGAGAGACGCGCTAATTTCTATCTTAATTAAATAAGATAAGCCACATCAAAGATGGAGGCTTTAACACGCAGGCGAGAACTTTTCCATGGTATACTTTGCTCACGCTCTTTCCATAGCGTGAGGTGAGAATTTATACTTTATTGCATTTATCTACTAATCGTACTCGTATTGATTACCAAATTTTTTAACTTAAAATAGGAAATAAAGATTTAATTTTTTACTTATTAATGCCTTGAAATTAATTACACTTAAAATACTCAACTTTGGGCCAAATAAGTACTTATCAATAAGTGTTTATAAATCTTATTATATATTTTAATTCAAAATTAAATTGATTTAAATGTAAAATTTAATTTTGAATCCAAAATTTAACTTTTAGTTAATAGTTAATTTTCTAATTATCTTCTTTTTATGTATAATTTTCTAATTATACATACTATAATTTTCTAATTTTAATTAATAGTTAAATTTCTAATTATCTTCTTTATATGTATAATATTTGTTGAATATCTAGCATTTAAGATTTTATTCTATTTTTAAATTTTTTTAAAATTCTAAAATATACTCTTTCTGTTTCTAAATAATTGATATTTTAGAAGTCTAATTTTATTCCTAAATAATTGACGTTTTAAGTTATTAATACATTTTAATTACTTTTTTTTTTAATATTTTACCCTTCTTTAATATAAAAGAATTAATTGAATAGTTGAATAGATATCTACTCCTTTTAAGACTCTATATAAAGTTAATAATTGGTTAAAAGAATTATTATAAGGGTAGTATAGAATTTTATACATATATTAAATATATTTCTTAAACTATGTGAATAATCCTTAAACATCAATTATTTAAGAACAGATGAAGTATAACATATACTCCCTCCGTTTCATTTCAATCGTCTTTTAACGTAATGCTACAAAAATTAAAAATTTTATTTAATAGACATAATTATAGGTATAAATGACTAAATAACTCTTTTTAAAAAAATTAAAAGTTAGTGTGAATTACAATTATTAAACTTACTCTAAAATTAAGATATGGATAAAATTGAAAGAAAAAAATTATTTTTTATTGATAATTTAAAAAAGTCATTTAAAGTGGAACAAATTTAATTTTCTTAAATTGTTAAAAAAATATTTTTTTTTAAAAAAAAATTGGAATAAAATGGAGAGAATAACGAATAATTAAAATAAGACATATTAAATTTATGCAACATCAAATTTTAGGAATTTGAGCGTTCTGTTGCTCAAATTTTGAGGAAAAAAATGTTATACTGAGTTTTGTCTCTTATATATATATATATATATATATATATATATATATGGTTAAATTGACAAAATAATACTAATTTACATTGCATATGGCATCAATTTAATTCAAAATTAGCAATTTTTTATCAGATGTTATATTATTAATTTATTTACCATTCTCACTATTTTTTTGGAAAAAGATCAATCTTTCATCAATTGAAAATTAATAGTAAATATTTACAAATAAATAACATAAATAATAGTATAATTAAAAATTTTCAAAATAAAATTTCGCTCAAATTATAAAATTGATTATTATTATTTTTCAATCACGTCGACAGTACTCTTTTAATGTGCAACTCGACAATTCACACTCAATAATTTTGATTAGTTTAAATAAAATTCCACTCAAATTATAAAATACTCACTTATTTTTACAAAAATCACATATGTTGATCCAGGAGGATTACTATATATATATATATATATATATTATATAATAAATATATTATAATATAGTTATTTACTATTTTAAACTAATGGTTTATATCAATTTACTATTTTACTTTAAGTTATTTTTAGTTATAAGAATATGTATATAAAGAGATGTTATTCGAAATCAAGTAAAACTTAAACAGTTTTCTTCGTTTCAGTTTCTCTCTTTCTTATCTTTCTCTTCATTTCAATAGAAACTTCTTTTAAAAGGAAGTATATATTCAAATTCCTGTAAAAAGGAATTCTAAGTTCTTCTACCTAGAAGTTTTGGATTAAATGGTATCAGAGTAATAGATCCAAGAAGAGAGAAGGTGGTTTATGGTCCTAACTTGCAACCAGCACAAAATTTCAGGAGAAGAGCTTAAAGGTCCTTTACTTGTGCATAGAAAATAAAAGTCCAAAAAAGACAAGATGTCAGGAGAAGCGTCCAATCTTGAAGCTGATAAAATTGCCATATTAGAATAACAAGTTCAAAATTTGAGAGCATCAATTGCTCAACTCCTTGAAGGAATTAACTCTAAAAAAGCTTCACATGCAAGCTCGTCTAAAAAGGTTGATCGCAAGTTCAAGAAGAAGGTTGTTAAAGAAAGCAAAAAGGAAGTTGATGTAGAACCTGACGAGGAGGAATGAAAAGTTAAATCAGATGATGATAAAAGTCCTTGTAGATAGTTTGAAGATTGACTTTAAGGTTGATATTCCTATCTATAAAGGCCATATTGAACCTGAAAAGATAGATAATAAGATAGATACTTATTACACTATGTATAAATATTCTAATGCTTAAAAGATAAAGTTTGTAAGCTTGAAACTTTCAAGCCATGCCCTCACATGGTAGAAGTCATATCAACGATGGTATGATGTATCATATTTGACTTGGAAGGATTTCAAGGCACTATTGAGGAAACAATTTTATCTTGTTGGGTATGAAGAGGAGAGATGGTACAAATGGCAACTCTTTAAGTAACAATTTGGCTAGACTATACAAGAGTCTACCACTGAGTTCCATAACCAAGCTATGGTTTTGGATACTGATGTTGATGACTATAATGTGTTCATAAAGTATACTGGAGGTCTTGCTGACTACATACGGAGAGAAGTCAAGTTTTTCACTATAGAATCCATTGAAGAAGCTATTGTGAAGGCCATCGTTATTGAAGCTAAAAATAAATGATTTAACGGGAAAGAAGCTAAACTAAAGTCTTCTAGCAAATTTGATTGGAAAAAAAAGGGAAGCAAATCAAGGATGACTAGACACAGAAACAATACTGTGATTATTGTTGAACCAACAAACATGCAAAGGAAATATGTTGGATTCTTCAACCAGAGTTAAAGCCAAAAGACAAAAAAGGCAACTAAGCGAGGAATGACAAGAAAGCCACTTTGACTGTGCAGCAAACAGAAGAGCTTCCTGAAATGAAACAACTTGATGCTACATTAACCCTTATGATAAAACCGCAAATTTGATCAGCAAAGAAAAGGGAAGCATATTAAGGATGACTGGAAACAAAAATAATACCGTGATTATTGTCGAACCAATAAACATGCAAAGGAAAAATGTTGGATTCTTCACCCAGAGTTAAAGCTAAAAGATAGAAAAGGCAACTAAAGGAGGAATGACAAGAAAGCTACCTTGACTATGCAGCAAATAGAAGAGTTTCCTAAAATGAAGCAACTTGATGCTACATTAACCCTTACAACAAGACCAATAAATGTGGAAGATGCTTATAACCGAGAAGAGTTATTTTATATTTGACTATTCAAGTCAAACAAAGTCTTGTGCAGGCCATTATTGATCCAGGAAGTCAAAAGATAGAGAAGATGGGCTTGGAGATAATCCCTCACCCAAAGCCTTACCACTAGGTTGGACACATAAGGATGTTGATACACAAATTACGAGGTAATGTACTTTCAAATTTGCTATCACCAATCGTTATATTGATGAGATGATTTATGAAGTAATTCCTTTAGATGTATGCCAAGTGATGTTAGGCAGTCCATATTTATAGGACCGTGATGCCATTCATTATAGAAGGTTGTGTAAGTATCGATTTGTGAAGGATAGGAAAGAGTTCTTTGTAAACTCTTTCAAGCCTCAAACAACAGAAGATCTCTTAACTGCTAACCAAGCTAAGAGGTTGGTTAATTCATGAGGGCGATTCATTTTAAAAACTTATTAGAAGATGTGCAAGGATTGCCACCCCAAAGAGTTGTAGAGCATGAAATCCAATCAGTAGAAGATTCTCCTCTACCAAATTTAGGTTTATATCGCACTTCTTTAATAGAATCTGAAGAGATTAAGAGACAAGTTCAAGGGCTCCTTGAACAAGGAGTAATCAAGCCTAGTTGTTCACCATGTGGCTCACCAATATTACTAGTCTCCAAAAAAGATGGAGGTTGAGAATGTGTGTTGATTACAGGGCACTAAACAAAATTATCATTAAGAATCGGTATCCATTACCGAGGATTAATGACCTGCTAGATCAATTACAAGGTGCTCGCTACTTTACAAAGCTTGATCTTAAATTTAGTTATCACTAGGTTCGCATCCAAGAAGAAGACACTTGGAAGACTGCATTTAAGACAAAGCAGGGACTCTTTGAATGGTTAGTTATGCCACTCGAATTATGTAATGCTCTAGCTACCTTCATGAGATTGATGAATGAAGTGCTCCGACCATTCATTGATGATTTTATCATTGTTTACTTAGATGACATATTGATATTCAGTGTCACATAGGAGGATCATCTTCATTATATTGCTCAAGCACTAGGCATTCTTCGAACAAATCAGTTATGGTTGAACAAAAAGAAGTATGAATTTTGGAAGTAACATTTGATATATTTGGGATTCATTGTTGGTGTAGGAAAGCTAAAAGTGGATTAAGAAAACGTGCAAGTTATTTTCCAATGGCCTACACCGCGATTTGTAATCAAGGTTTGAAGTTTTATAGTTGTATGTCAATATTTGTGAAAATTTATTTGACACTTTCCACAAATTGCAACACCATTGCACTCTATTACAAAGGTTAATAAAAAATTTGAGTGGTCTAAGAAGCATGAAGAATCTTTCTAATTGCTAAAATGAAAGATTACATAGGCTTCAATGCTAGCATTACCAAATCTACAAAAACCATTTGAAGTTGAAGCAGATGCATCTAACTATGCCATGGGAGCTATCTTATTATAGGATGGAAAACCAGTTGCATACCATTCTGAGATGTTCAGTGGACCAGTACTGAACTATCCAACTTATGACAAGGAGCTATATGCGTTACATCAAGCAGTGAAACATTGGAGAGCTTACTTGTTAGGGAAGGAAGTTATGGTACACTCTGATCATAAGCCTCTTCAGTATCTAACTACACAGTCAAAGTTACAGCAAGCTCGACATATGAAATTGATGTCTTACCTACAATAATTCAATATTATCATTAAGTACAAGAAGGGAATGACTAATAAGTTGGCGGATATGTTATCCCAGCCTCCTACACTAGTAAATTTTGCATTATTGGTTACCATGCAGATCCAGCTAGAGTTCCTTTTGAGTACATGGAAGGGCATAACACTGACACTAATTTTAGTTCAGCTCATGCTAAGTTGCAACAAGGGAAGACCAATGAGTTTCAATTGAATAATGAATTAGTGTACAAAGGAACACAATTATGCATACCAGAAGATGGCGATAGATTGCAATGGATTCATGAAGCTCATACTTCTAAAGTTGCAGGACATTTTGGAGTAGAAAAAACTTTACTAAATCTTCGTCGATATGTCTTTTGGCCAAAGATGCACCTAGATGTCTCTCGGCACATACGAGGTTGTATTTTTTATAACACCTCGAAGCCTTCCAATAGGAAGTTAGGACTATATCTTCTACTGCCAGTACCTAGCCGACCTTGAGAGACCATTTCAATGGAATTTCTTGGATGATTACCTAAAATAAAGTCCGAAAATGATTGCTTGTTCGTAGTTATGGATCGTTTTAGTAAAATGGTGATACTCATTCCATGGAAAAAGACTGTCATAGAAGAAGGGGCAGCTAAATTATTTTTCCAAAATGTTTAGAAATATTTTTGTCTCCCAACATTGATTATATCATACAGAGATAGTCGATTCCTAAGCTATTTCTGGAGGTCCTTGTAGGGAATGATAGATACCAGGTTAAGTACAGTTTTGCTTTTAATCTATAAACGGATGGACAAACAGAGGTTGTTAATCGGACTGTGGTACATTTATTAAAAGGTTACAATTCCAAGCATCCAAAAACATGGGATGAAAGTCTCTGTTACTTACAATTTACTTTTAACCGAGCAATTCATGGCTCCACATTGAAATCTCCTTTCAAGGTTTATTTAGGTTACTTAACTCAAAGTCCTTTTAACATGGCATTCACTACAAGTGACAAATCATTAAGTGAAAAGGAAGAAGAAGAACATGTTCGAGCACAGAAATTTCTCGAATGAGTTAGAAAGATTAACTCAGAAGTGAAAGCACAACTGCAACGTTCATAACAATGATATAAAAATTGTTATGACAAACATCGCATACCATGTAATTTCAAAGAATGTGACCTAGTATGGCTACACCTCGGTAAGGAGCGGTTCAAGGAGAAGGAAAGAAATTAAAGCCTACCAGATATAGACTGTTCACAATCATAAAAACATTTGGTGATAATGCCTACTTCTAGCTCAACCTACCACCATACATGCATATGTACTCGGTCATCAATGCCGAGAACTTGAAGCTCTTTGAACCATCTCTATTGGATGACGATCCTGATGAGGATGCCCATTTTTGCTCAGTCGATGACTTAAAGATGGAGTGAGAAGATCCTTTAGAGGATGATTGTATATTTGAGCAAAAGGTTCGTAAAACCAAATGTGGAGAGCGGAAGTATTTTCACATTAGCAAGAAAGGGCAACTTCTGCATAAGTCCAAGTGGTATGCCCAAGATAAAGCAACTCAAGAATTTCTTCATCTCACATTCTAGCTTGATCATGAGTTTAAGCCACTTAAATGGGAGAGCCATTATCCAGGAGGATTACTATAATTATAATTTATTATTTATATATATATATATATATAGTTATTTATTTATTTATTAATTATATAATAAATATATATAATATATTATAATATATTTATTTACTATTTTAAACCAATGGTTTATATCAATTTACTATTTTACTTTAAGTTATTTTTAGTTATAAGAATATGTATATAAAGACATGTTATTCGATTAATGAAATCAAGTAGAATAGTTTTCTTGGCTTCAGTTTCTCTTTTTCTTATCTTTCTCTTCATTTCAATAGAAACTTCTTTTGAAAAGAAGTATAAATTCAAATTCCTTCAAAAAGGAATTCTAAGTTTTTCTACCTAGAAGTTTTGGATCATATGTCGATAATTAGTATTTTCTTTACTTACTAACACATTACATGCAAGTAAACTCCACCACAATATTGAACAATATGATGATGATGATGTTCACCGATGAGGAGGCCTTGAAACTTAAGGTTTCAAGTTTAAATTTTAGCGACGTCAATTTAGGATTTTTCTTGTATTTCAATTCAAGAGGGTTGGTGGGACCCACTTATATGGTATTCCACCTTAGGTAATAGGTTACATGTCTCCCTTTCTTCTAACATTAACAACTAAGTAGTCGTGAATTATGGGTCCTAACAAGTGACACAATTAAAAAAAAAAGATGATGTCTTGCATTTAAATACTCTCATACCAAAACTAAGGTACTAGTAAAGAAACTTTGGACAAATATGAACTTGGAATAAAGCTTCTCTCTGTTTCTCTCTGTTTTGTGAACAGTAAATCTCTATAGTTTCTTATAGTTTTCTGGTTTTAAAGGGGGTGGCTGCTGGTTTTTAACCAGTAATCATTCCCTCCTACTTATTTCCTCTTGTTTATTTCCTTTTCCTTTCTATATTTAGTTTTTAGCTATGTTATTAGCTTATATCTATGTGTTGTTGTTGATAGTTATTTTGTGCAGAAGGCTTTTCATAACAATAGCCCTATGTTTTGCTTGTGTTTTGTCCTCCTAGACTTGCGAGTCGGATGAAGATCTTGATCCCTCCATGGACCGCCAGAGATTGACTAGTTTAGTCTAGAGTGTTCGATTGATCCCTCTATGGATCTCTCTATTTCGATTGATCCCTATATAGATCTCTCGGTTTCGCTTGCAGCATCCACAACTCAAGCATGATCGACTTGAAGACGAGCACCTCCAGGTTGTTGATGTCGTTGTTGTTGCCGGCGTATGGCTTTCTTCATGTCCTTCTCAACAAATTAGCGTTGCTACCCTAACGTTGAAGATAGGTGATGATGATATTATCTTATTCCAAGCCCTTCAAGTTGTAAAAACTTTCTCATGTATTGGCCTTCACTATATGCTGGCCAGCTAGCTGTAATGTTTATTTATCTAATATAATATAATCTACTTTAGTAGTTAAAAAAAAAAAAAAAAAAGACAAATATGAACTTGGATTTAGCAAATTTTAGAAGATGGGATGCAAGTTTTGTTGACCCTTCGATATATACCATACTTTTACAATGCAAAAGCCTAAAAGCTGTGTACTCTCTTCTTGATTTGGCATAAAACACGCATCTCGATGTGTGTGGACTTTGAGATGGAGTAGACTAGACACCAATACTATTATAATTGTTACACTACCAGGCAACAAAATCTTCACAAGTTGAGGCTTGGTTGCATGGTTCCTCCACCCTCAAAACAACTCATATAATATATATATATATATATATACACATTTTTTTTTTCAGTTTTGTGTCACTATCGTATATTATAGTCGCGGAAAAAAGAGGGAAAGGAAGTGCTACGGCCTTCGGTTTTGGGTCTCAATCATTTCTCAAAGCTGCATGAATTGAGAGTTTAATTAATTAAGAATTAGTGGTCCAAAATCCAAATGATCCATTGATCAGATTAGGTACTGATAACGTTGCTTTAAAAAAATATTGCTTGATTTAGGAACACTACCAAGCTAATTGCAGATAATTTAGTAGACCTCTTTGCTTAAATATCTCATTTGTTCGATTGATTTTGAGTAGAAAATTTGTTCTGACGTAATCAAATTTCAAGGGTAATTTGCATTTATCGTCTTTATATTTTAACCAAATCTCATCACCCTCCTAAATATTCAATTTATCACTTAAAACTCATAAAATTTTAATTTTAATTTTATTATTTTTTTTTTACCTTTTTCTAGTTTGAGAAATTGCTGTTACTCTAATTTACACATGCACATTTTAATTTTATTATGTTAGTATTTCACGTTCTGTTAATAAAAATTAATATATGAACGATTTTTTCATATTAAAAAAAAAGAACTTTACTGAAATCGAAATTAAAAATTGAAAGTTTTAAATAACAAATGAAATGTTCAAGATCTTATTCGAATTTAATTAAAATATTAGAGACAGCAAATACAAAATCTCAATCCAAAGTTTCAGAGGATTCTCGATCGTTATTTAAATTGGCTAGGATATATAACTTTTGTAAAGTAAGGTTCTAAGCAGCTGAATTTAAAAATAAGGCTGAATACTCTTTTTCACCCCTGAACTTTACTTTTTTGATCCATTTTACACATCAACTTCAAAATTAACCAATTGCACATATAAACTTCAATTTTTGACCAATCTCACCCATGGTTAGACATAACAAAACATGTTTGAAGAATGCGTGATGACATGACATGTATAAGTCCAGGTGGACATCCATGTTACTGTGAGCTGATATATTCATGGGTAAAATTGGTCCAAAATAAAAGTTTATGGGTGAAATCGGTTCAAAATATTTTTATTAAAATTGATTAACTTGACTAAATTAAAATAATTTATTAAAATTTTTATATTAAGATTGGCTAAATTAAAATAATTTAATTAGAATTTTTATATTAAGATTGGCTAAAATTATTGAATATTGACTAAACTAAAAAAATTTAAATGAGCCATGAAGCTTACGAATAAGTTCGAACAGAAGTTTACGAGTAAACTTGTAATTTTTATATTTAATAATTTAATTTTAGATATATAATATATACATTTTTATTATAAAAATATTTAAAAATATATATTATTAGAATAAAATTATAATTTTTATTAAATATATTATAATTTATTTAGTAAAAATGTATTTTAATTTTTAATGAATAATTTTAATTTACATATTTTTTTAAAATTTCTTTAAACTCGTTCAGATTTGATTAAGTTTGCAAACAACTCGTAAACATTAAGTGACATAGGAAGTTATTCGATTATAGGCAAATCAAGCTCGAAAAATCAAAACTCAGCTCCAATTAGTTTGATTACACTCCTACCTATTGTAAAATTCATCGATACTTAAATTATATAATGTCCTTACTAATAAACAAATAGTCGAATGCTTCTTTTCACGCCTTTAGTCCATTTCACGCATCAACTTCAAAATTAACCAGTTGAACATATGAACATATTATGATCATAATTAATCATAAGATAATAAAAAATTATTAATTATTTTCTTAATAAAATTTTAAAATAATAAAAAATTATATTTTCTTTACATAACAATTTAAGTATTACAACCTCATTAAACTTATAATTTAATAAAAATTATAATTTTATTATAATAATATATTTTTTAAAATATTTTTACAATAAAAATTTATTTATTATATATCTAAAATTAAATTATTAAACATAAAAATTACAAATTGACTCGCAAGCTTCTATTCGAATTTGTTCGCGAGCTTCATGGCCCATTTAAATTTTTTTAGTTTAGTTAATATTCAATAATTTTAGTCAATTTTAATATAAAAATTCTAATAAATTATTTTAATTTAGCCAATCTTAATATAAAAATTCTAATAAATTATTTTAATTTAGCCAAGTTAATCAATTTTAATAAAAATATTGAGACCGATTTCATCCATGAACTTTTATTTTGGACTGATTTCACATATAGACACGTCAACTCACATTAACACGTCAGTTTTTCTTTCACCAACCAACACGCCTCTCATTCATTAGGCTCACGCGCTTGTCCACGCTGTCAAATGATGTGTGAAATAGAATAAAAAAATATTTGAGCATGGGTGAAATTGATAGAAAATAGAAGTTTATATGTACAATTGATTAATTTTAAAGTTGATGTGTGAAATTGGCAAAAATGTTAAAATTCAGGGGTGAAAAGAGATATTCGGCCAACATTAAACAAACTTGATTTCTACTCAACTTCAACAATTATATTTTAGATAAATGCGTAATTAATCATCATTTTAGTAAAAGTGATATACATAGTTATGGACAAACAGAATTTTTCTTTTAACATTTTAACAGAATCATTGTATTGCATTAATTTTGATTTAATTTGGTTCTAACTATGCTCAACTGCATTGGTTTCTGTTTCCTTTTTTATTATATGGTTCATGTGATATGGTACCCCTTGATGGTTAGATTCATATATATCCAGGTCACATTAATTAAGTTTTGTGGACGTGTGGATAATAACTTGGTATTATATTGACAAAAAAAAACTTGGTATTATATGCAGTGCATTAAATTTCTTGAGCTAACCTCTTTGTTTGTAGTGCTAATAAAAGACTGAATAGGTTAGTTTAAGCGGTGAAAAATTTTAATTTTATATATAAAAATAAATATTAAAAAAATTTATTTTTTTATGAGCTCAATTCGTTTAATGTTAAAATAATTAAACTCTTTTTTCTTTTGAAGAATAATTAAAATTCTTTTAATTATTGAATATTGAAAAAATCATATAAAAACCAATTGAGAGGTAAAGCATGGAAGAAAATTAATATATATATATTTGGTAAAGAATCCAAAAATATGCTATGGGTGGGTGATATAGGTGAATAATAATAAGCCAAGGCTTTTATGCCACGTGTTAAGATCTGTTGAAATGAACACGTGGCTTGTTACTAATGTCGGATTGCCCGTCCTTTCTTTGGTCCTACCCAGGAGCCTTTTTTGTGGGCACTCTCAACCGCATCCTCTGTTTTCCCAATATACTTCCTATATATATATACATATAATTTATGAAAAAAATAAAATAAAATAATCTAATATATGTGTATGGATAAGTAGTGCACTATCAGAAGTTGGATAATTATAGAATTTTTGTTTTAATTTTTTTCTTATGATAATGTGATATACTTTTTTTTTGTTGAGGGTGTATAATAATGAGATATTTCGCGGTTATAGCCATGGAAATTATTTTGAGAATATATTTTCTTGGGATATTAAGTTCCTTTCAGTTTAAGATATAAATGAAACAAAGGTATAATGACAATGTTATTTTCTGAAGCTATCTAAGGGGATGTGGATGATTTTGTAAAAAATTCTTTCATTTTAATTAAAAATTTTGTACTCGAAGCTTAAATATGCAGCTACTTTAAAGCTCTTAAGGTAAATTTTTGTCGTTCAGAAAAAATATTATTTTCTAAAGTTATAGTATTATTTTTTTTATCAACTGAGATTTCATTTCATTGATCCAAAGCTTACAATAGAAGCTATAGAGAACCATAAAAACAAAAATTCATGGATATCATGAGTCATATCCTTACTAACACTATAATAAGTAAAAGTAGTGAGTATGATAAGCTAAATACCTGCAACAATAAAATCTAAATAATAAAAATCTAAAAATCAATACTACAAACATTAAGAGTTTAAAAGGGAACCAAATTTACTATATATTTTGGTGTTTAGATTCAACACTTTTCATTACCGGATACATCGATCTTCAGCCTTATTTTCGCCCGATCTCCTCTTTCAATAGTTCTAATGACAAAAATGAACAAGAAACCATTAGATCTGGAATCACCCACACAATTTGAGATTTGGAGTCAAACGTATTTATTCATGTAATAAACAAAAAGATTGTTGGTATTTAGATGATTTTTTGGCCTTGGTATTTAGATAGTTTTTTGGCCAAAAAAACCATCTAAAATCATAGCAAAATCAAGAAAAAAACACAAATAAACAGTATCAGGTAAAAAGAAGATGATGAACATTGATAGACACGATATGCTTTTTCATTTTTTTTAAGAGCCATTATTCTCTTCCTAAAAGATTTTTATATCTGAAAGTCTTATATCAATTTTGAAAGTCTCATATCAAAAAATTGATTCTGATACTATTTATCACATAACTATTACCTTCTTTATAAAAAAAACTAACTCATCACTACTTGTCACAGCAACATTACTCTTTCTAAAAAGCTGATTCATAAGAGTTTACAATGTCCACTTTTATAAATACAAGATTTCCCCCACTTTTTTCTAATGTGAGTTTTGTGACAAGTAGCGGCTATATTACATATTGTGGCAGATTTGTTTGCAGTTGTTTTTTTATGCTTGTTTGTTATGAATATTTTATATGCCTATAAATCACAAATTATATATCATTTTTTCAAAATAATTAATTTACTAATAATTTCTGGTCCAATATACATTTTTATCTAAACTATATAACTCGTGGAATATTATTTGAAAGGTATGTTGGAAAAATATAATAATTTAATTTTTATCATTATGGGTTTGTGAAATTATTATTTTTTATATAAATATTTTATTGTATCTTCTATTAGAGTATGGTTAGGAGAAATAGATGAATATTTTTTTCTGATATTTGATTAAATAGATGAATATTTTTAAGAATTAGATGGATTAAGATTTAGAGGAGTTGTAGACTGAAGTTGCAAAAATATTTTAAAAGAAATTATTTTTGTTGTGGCCATTAATCTATTGGAAGCTCATGAAATCCCATGTTCATGTCCATAATCCCACTAAAAAGTTTCTCTCAATTACAAATTCCCAAAATTTAAATGCGTCCCTTGACAAAATCACCACAACTTCACATTAGAAAGAAACTAATTATCTACATAAGAAATTCAACTAAGCCATCACCACACCACAACACAACACAACACAACAAATGAATAATTGAAAATATAGTATAGTTATAAGCTATAAATTCCAAGTCCCTTTTATGGTGACTTGCTGATTTTGAATGTAAATGGCTGCTTATATGGTAAGATTATAATTTTTCAGTTTATTATTATTTTTTAACTATTCAACTTTTAGGCGGTTATTGTAATTAGGTTGAGGAAATTTTTTTCTCTCTCTGTTACTGTAATGAAATGAAACAATGTCTAAAAGAATTTAAAGTCTATGTTAATGTTGTTGCTGATAAGTTTTTTTAAAAGCATTTGATTTTTATGCCCTTTTTTATCATGATTTTGACAAAAA
>CATIWM010136406.1:0-27187 GCA_949671775.1 Mallotus repandus | reverse complement strand
ATTTTAATAATTATTTGCAATGTTAGCTTATTAATGAATCTGGTCAAAATAGATTTCAAAAACACTGAGTTGTCATGCCAACAATTTAAAGATGAGTTCCCACGTACACATTAGTAGACCATGTATACTTATTTTTGGGCTGCTAACATGACAATTCCACACCAACTCGGTGTTTTTAAAATCTCTTTTGACCAGATTTATTAATGTGCTAACATTGCTGATAATTTTTAAAATTGGGATATTATAGTAAAAATTTTTAAAAAATGGGATTGAATTGCAAAAGGTCATAAAGGTTTAGATTTTTTCACTAATAAGCCTTTTTTTTAACCAAAATAAAGACCATTAAACCTATATTTGGTGTTGTTGAAGAAATTTACAATCAAATTAGTCGGATTTATTACATCGTTGGTATCATAATTTTACCCTATGTTTCAAAATGGTAATAGATTTTTATTTTTTTTTCTTTTCAGTTACTAAAGTTTTATTTTTGTTTAAATTAAAGTACCTCGAACATATCTGATCAAATTTAGTATACGTGACAGCCGGAATAAATATTTTTTTAGTATATTTACCATGTAAGCATCTCATTAAACAGTCTAATAATCTTGTTTGTCCCATAAAATAAAATTTGCTTGTGGGTGCCATAAAAAAATTTTATATATGGAGCTCACAAGATGATTAGACTGTTTAATGGGATGCTTACGCGACGAATATATTAAAAATATACTTATTCCAGTTGCCATGTATGCTAAATTTAATCGGATAAGTTCTATAACAAATAACTGAAAAGAAAAAAATTCAAAATCTGGTATTATTTTAAAACATGACGCAAAATTATAGTACCATTGGTACAAAATACCCCAAATTAGTCATTAACATGCACTTTGAGTGACCTGCAAATATTAAATAATATATATACATTCTAACACTATTTTAAGATAATTAATTAAATAATTTTAATAAATTTAAAACTACAAATTAATCAAATATAAGAATTAAATATAAAATAGGAACTTAAAAATTATCGTAATATTTGATTTTTTTTAATTAAGAATACATATAACTTTTAATATGCATACTAATAATGGTAATTAAATAAAAAAATAAAATAAAAAAAATAAAAATGGTTAAAAAGTTACAAATATTTTTAATTTTTTACTTTAAATGGAAAAAATGTTTTAGTTGAATAAAAAAGAGATATTCTAAATAGAATAAAAGATATAATTTTTATAGGAGAGTGATATTTTAAAAATAATTAGTTGTGAATCTGCGTGACGCTTAAACTATAAATTAATATATATTTTATTTAATTATTTTAAAATATAAATAAAATATAATAATTCAAATATATTAATCAAATAGTAATGGAAACTCAACTCTTTTCACAAATTTACCTTAGAGATCATAAGACAAAACCATAAAATATATTAATTAAATTTTTATATTTATTTTATTTATTAATTAATATCTATTTATTTATTTTTTACATATATTTTGATTGGTATCGATATAAATTATCTTTTGGTAAATAAAGACAATAGAATTTACATAGGAAAAAGGTTCAATTTGCACCCTAGGTTTTGGACCTAGGAGCATATTAGACCTCTTGTTTCAATTTTGGCCTAATAGGAACTTCTATTTTAAAAATCTAGACATATTGGAACATTACTAATTACAATAAAATTTTATAATTTTTTTTAGCACAATTAAGTCTTATAAACTAATAAAAAATTAATTTTAACGGATACTAACAAATAAAATTGATAAATTTTTTAAAATATATATATAACCTAATTATAAAATTTTAAAAGTTTTTGAACCTATAAAATAATTTTTTTGAATTTTTTTTAAATTTTTAAAAATTTTAAAATTAAGTGATTTAAATTTCAAAAAAATGACCAAATTTATTCGTTAATGTAAATAGCAAATTGATAGTTGACCTAAAATTTAATTTTAATGGTTGAGTAAAAATTTTAAATTTTATTCATTAGTTTGAATTTATAAATCTATACGATAGTTTTTAAACCTACATTATAATCGATGAATAAAATTTTTTATTCAACTATTAAAATTAAATTTCAGGTCAATTATCAATTTGCTATTTATATTATTCGTCATTTTTTGAAATTTATATCACTTAATTGTAAAATTTTTAATTTTTTTTAAAAAATTTAAGAAAAATTTAAAAAAATTATTTTATAAGTTCAAAAACTTTTAAAATTTTATATTATCAATTCTATTTATTAGTATCCATTAAAAGTAGTTTTTTTTATTAGTTTATAGGACTTGATTGTACTAAAAAATTATAGAATTTAATTGCAATTAATAAAGTTTCAATATGTCTAGATTTCCAAAACAAAAGTTTCAATTGGGCAAAAATTAAAACAAAAGGTCCAATGCATTCCTAGGTCAAAAATCCAGGATTCAAATTGGACCTTTTCCCAATTTACATATATTAAAAAATAGTATAATAAAGAGGTTTATAATAAAAGTGCAGTATGAAGTGCTTAAATTAGAACACATACAATATATAAAAGATCTATAATATACTTAATTGCTGCATGGAGTGCTTAGCAATTGCTTTTGCAACTCTACCATGCGGTTGAATATGCATAGAAAAATCATCACTTTACATCACTTCAATACTCTGTGTATTCTACTTGGCACCTATTTCACATAAATAATATACCCTATTCAACTGAAATAAATTGAATTTTTCCAAAATCATGCAAATCTTAGTATGATTCATCTGAGCTAATTGAAGACCCTTCAATTTGCCATGCTATTCTTTCTCTGTTTTTTATTAGTTTTTACGTTCGATTGAAGAGAATGTGTTCTTAGTCGAACAAAAAAAAAAAAAAAAGTGTTTTAAATGAAATAGAAGACAGAATTTTTGGTGGAAAAAAAGAGGACTTTTCTGAGTGGAATAAAATTAGGGTGTTTTAATGGAGTAAAAAAAATTAGATTTTTTAATAAAAAATATTATAAATTTTAGTAATTCAACATGTAAGTATTATAGTTGTGAATGTTAAATTATATAGAGGGACAGACAAAATTATACAAAAAAATTTCACTCATTGTTATATAAAAATTGAATAATTTAATCTTTTATTAATAAAAATTAAGTTAAATTAATTAAAATATAATTTTAATTTAATTGAAAGTATATTTACTATTCTAATTAGATTAACTTCCATTTTATCTCTAATAAAAATTAAATTAATTAAAATGTATTTGTAATTTAATTGAAAGTATATTTCCTAATTATGTTAACTTCTATTTTATCTCTAGCAAAAATTAAATTAAAATAAAAAATTTTAGCAGTAATTTGATTAAATATCTATTTTAATTAGTTATACTTATATTTTATTGAATGTAAATCAAATTAGATAACATAGTTTTATAATTTTTACTAAATTAAATTTAATAAATAAATAATTAAAGTCAAAATTAATAAATTTTAAAAATAATTAATTATGATAAATATTAACATAAAAAATGTTAAAAGATTATTGTGTTTAAATAGAAAATTCATGAAAAATGTATTGTAAAATTATATTATTATTTAGATAAAAATATTAAAAAAATGTTGTATAATTGTTTTTGTTTTTGGACAAATAGAGGATTCATTCAAAAGATTGAAAACTTCAAATACAAGCAGATACCCATAAAGGATTGGAGGATAAAAAAATCTACTGAAAAGTAGATCTTGGCATAGGGGCTACATAATGGAACCACTTGTAGTCAATGAAGAACTAATCTCCTACTGATAAGTTCTGTAAAGACTACTGCCGACTGAATTGATAAGATAAAGCAATAAACTAAAACAAAGAAAAATAAAAAAAACATGGACAAATATGGACGATTAATAGCAAACAAAACATTAATTTGTCCAAAAGACTCAACCCTGAGTCTGTCAGTCGAGAGCTTGACTGGTGGAATTGCCTGCAAAAAATGTGCGAAGATCAATTTGATTCTGCATGAGAGGTATATTGGGCATTGGAATGGGACTTAGTTGCGTCTGGGTTGGAGGAGTTGCTCTTGGGCCATTCCTAGCTAAGTCTTTTAGCTTGTGTTTTTTCCTTTGTTGCATTTTCAGGAGACACTTGAGGCTGGGCTCAGTTTGCTGCTTGGGCTAAGCAAATGGTCTTGAGTGAGAGGGCTTATCTGCATCTGCCCTTCTGCCCTGGGCCTCTTCGCCTTGTTTTCTTCATGCTCCTCCATTGGAACAATCCGGTTGGTATCCTTGTTGGACTTTACAACTGATTTAGTAACAGCTGTCTCCACCTCTACTGTGTAAGGGATTTTTTCGCTACCAACTTCCACTCCTGCTGACACCTTTCCTTTTCCAGCTAACACTGTCGTCTTACCTTCAGTGATAGCTGTTGGTTGCGTGAGGCTTTCCTTATTGCTGATAGTCAGAGCGCTGAACCGAGGTAAGGAGACGAAAGGTTCACTGTCTTTTGTAGCAGTTTTTGCGCTGACACTTAGGAGAGAGTGGTTGTACTGAGCATTTTCAATCATCAGCTGATTCTCTGGGGAAACCGCTGGGTAATGTCTATACACCGGCGTTAAGTTGTAGCCGGCTTCATCATTGCCGTAAGGATTCCATTCCAATTTTGGATTCTTCGCTGGAATTGCCTGAATCCAGGGGCCATAGTCCATGTGGTGTTGAATGCGGAAGTTGCGTTCTTCCTCAGTTGTGGCTCTGTGACACCCTGATGTGTAGTGATCGAAGAATCCACACTAGGAGCACACTGAAGGGAGCCTTTCATATTGGGAGGTGACCCATTGTTGCTTTTCGCCTTTTTGATTCATAAAGCCTCGAGGCAGAGGCTTCTCCAAATCTACCACCACTTTAATTCTAAGAACTGGATTCCATTCCTTGTCTGTGCAGATGGCATTCTCAGATGAGACCAATCTGACGAACATATTTTTCGCAATGACCTTGAGGTTGCTATCAGTTATTTGCTGTAATGGCAGACCATTAATATGGACCCAGAAAAATTGTTTTTAGAAGTCTAGATCTTCCTCAGTTTTTTCAAGTTCCCATTCCTTGAGAACCAACATATTTCGTTGAATGGCCCACGGAGTGCCTTCCTTCACTCTTTCCTTTTCCCTTTCAGAAGCAAACTTGAAAAGGAAAACATTCTGAGGGGAGAGTTCCTTGATGATAGGAGGATGAGGGATGGACCATACTTGAGATAAAGATATTTTTGTATATTTCTTGGTAGTGAAGATCTTTCCTACCAGGGTTTCCTTCTGCCTGTGTGTTGTTTTCTTAGGAGTGTCTTAAAGTTTGAGCGTAGTAAAGGGAATGTTGAGGTTTACAGTGGCAAGGTTTTGGTTGGATTTTGAAGAAGATGCCATCGGGGATGAAGAAAAGAATTGACTAGAGAGAAGGAATCCGGCGACGAAGCCGTCTACTAGGAAATCTGAGTTTGGTTTAGAATCGTTAGTTCTGAGGAAACTACTAAGCTCAATTTTTTTGGGCCGTGGACGAGTTTGTATAATTGTTGAAATAGAAAATTTATTAAAATTAATAAATTATTATATTATAATGTAATATTATTAAAATTAAAAAATTAGATTGACATAACTATAAATAAAATAATATATATTCTTATTATTTTTAAACACTGATTAAACTAAAGTTTATTAAGTAAATAATTAAAATTAAATTGATTAAATTTTTTTTATTTATCTTG
This sequence comes from Mallotus repandus, assembly GCA_949671775.1. NCBI lineage: Eukaryota > Viridiplantae > Streptophyta > Magnoliopsida > Malpighiales > Euphorbiaceae > Mallotus > Mallotus repandus. The sequence goes on along the minus strand of CATIWM010136406.1, from coordinate 21,479 downwards.
TATATGTAATTATATTTTAGAAAATAGGCATATAATTTATTTAAGTGTAGTATTTGTATAAGAAAAGTAGTATAAATATCATTTTTAGATATTTTATAAAATTTTAATAAAAAAATTGTTAAAATTAAATTAATTAATCTTTATTATTTATTTATTAGTTAAAATTAAAAAATTCTAAGAAATTACTTTTTGAGGGAACAAAAGTATTAATATTAAAGCTATTGAAGAAATAAAGTGTCATCGTTCAAATAAATTTTTTACTAAAATTGTAATAAATTAAAATTTTAATGAGATTGTAATATTTAAATTGTCATAAAAATAAAACTTTTTATTATTTTAAATTTTTTTATTTAATTCCTTAAAAAAATTATTTAAAAACAACTAATAATTTTTTATTTTTTGTTTAATTATAGCCATAATACTTTTTATATAAAATTAGCCATAGAGTTGAGAGAAATATTAATTATAAAGAATATTGAGGAGTATATATAATTATTTAAATAAAGTATTTTATCAAAATTGCAATGAATATAATTATATTAAGTTAATACCAAATTGTTATATAAATAAATAACACTTTTGTTATTTTTAAAATTTAATTTAGTTAAATAATAATAATAATAATAATAATATTAAAATACATATTTAATAATTTATTTACTATTATGAGTCTAATAAATTTTTTATTTACGTGCAAAATGTTTACTAGTAGATTGAAAGAAGTGACTTTCCATTTCTTTAAGAAAATTATTAGATTAGTTTATGATATTTATTTTATCAAAACTATTTAAATTTTTTTTTGGAACATAAAACTATTTAATTGATTAATATATAAAAAAAACACTTACTCTACGCCTGTGTTTATAATCGTGTTTGTAATTGGTTAATAAATATTTTTAGTTGCATCAGATGGTGGTAAAAATATAACCAAAAGTCGACGGGAAGCAAAAGTACTTGCACTATAGTATGCACTGCACTGGAACACACCGAATTGCACCCTCTAAACCCTTGCACTTGCAGTTCTGATTTCAGCACCATCTTTTGTTGCGCGCAAAAACCCCTTAAACCCTAAACCCTAAACCCTACATGTTTCTCCTCCTTTTCCACCAGTAGAAATGTCGTCAATAGCAAGCAAAGCCAATCCTCTTCTCAATTCTCTCCCTCACTTCCTTACATGGCGAGCCCTTGGTTTCCGTACTATCTGCAGCGGCCGTCTAGGCTTCGCTCCTTCCGATCCCGATCCTCCGGTCGCCGGCACTAAGGTCCTCGACACTTTCAAAGAAGAATTCGAGATCGGATCCCAGATTATTTCCCTCGAAACTGGAAAAATTGCTCGGTTTGCTAATGGCGCTGTCGTTTTGGGCATGGATCAAACTAAAGTTCTTTCTACTGTCACTTCCGCTAAAGGCGACTCTGTTCGAGATTTTTTGCCTCTCACTGTATGGATTAAATTTTATTTTTACCTGTATTTGATATGTGTATTTTGTTTATAGAAATTGGTTAGTTGTTGTTCTTTTGAAACGAAACAGAATCTTATTATATTTGTAATTGATGTGTGGAGCAATGTTTTTGCAACACAATAATTTGGATAAAGAGTGACTGGTTTATGTGTTTGAGTTTTTTTTTTAATGTAAATAATTTGATGTTCAGGTTATTTTAATGGGTGTTATTAATTCTGTAACTTGTTTGAAGTTAGCCTAATTTATTTACTTTTTGTTTTCATGTTCAGCAGTGCACTTTTGATGGCCTGCATGGTTAGTCATTGCTGAATTCAGAAAATTTTATATTCAGCGTTAGGTGGATATTTACTCTTTGGGAAGTTTTGTATTGAAAATTTTTTGTGACACTTTCTTTGAACAATCGGGATATTGATGGCTTTGCAAATTATTCATTTTTGTTATGTTATCACCAATAGTGGAGGAGGGATACAGAAGGCGAGTTTGGTGTTTTCTTTTAAGAAATTATGATATCATAACTAGATATAGATGGGCAGGAAAATATCTTCCTGCACTTGCTAGGTTATACGAACTGGAAATCTATCTCCTGCGTGAGGATGCTGGTTCTAGATTTTTTTCCTTAGATGATACCTATGTTCTCTTTGGTGTTTTGTGCTCATCACTTGTGGATCTTAATAATTTTTACTTTTGAAAGGTTGATTACCAAGAAAAGCAATTTGCCCAAGGTGTAATTCCTAATACATTCATGCGGAGGGAAGGTGCTCCAAAGGAACGTGAACTTTTATGTGGTCGTATCATTGATCGATCCATACGGCCACTCTTTCCAGCTGGATTTTACCATGAAGTTCAGGTATAATGTCACCTAGTAGGAGTTTTTCTTTTTTGTTTCTTTAAAGGATGTTTCTTGACAGCTATTATTAATTCACAAGGTAATGGCAAGTGTTCTTTCTTCGGATGGGAAACAAGATCCAGATGTAATGGCAGCAAATGCAACATCTGCTGCTCTTATGCTATCAGATATTCCTTGGGGTGGTCCTATTGGGGTCATACGCATAGGAAGGGTTTATGGCCAATTTATTGTTAATCCAACCATGGATGAGGTAAGAGTCAAAACAAGTTGTTTGGTGATTTTAAGTTCTTGTCAACGGCTGAATTTTTATAGTGTGGCCTAAGTTCTTAGGTCATTTCTTTTATTTGTTGTTATTTTCTTTCACTCAGATATTCTAAGCACTTGGAAAAGGAGATGGTAATTTTTATGGTATCTTGAAATTTAGAGTATAGAAAGGATCAAAGGAAGTTACTCTTTTCTGTCATAGTTGTTTCGTTGATTCATGATTTACTCTCTTATGTAATTCTCAATTGTTCCATAATCCTGGCCGTCCACCCAGTCAAATTATAAAATACTGGAGTTTGAGCACTTCTCCAAAAGGGTCAACCTTCAAATTTGTCAAAAAATGCTATAACGATGCAGCATTGATAACTTTGAATTGATCTCTTGAGTATTATGTAGAATTGTAAATAAACTCTATTCAGTTTGCCCCTATCGCTGCATTTCATTGAAATGAGAAGATAATGGGGGTTAGGCTGTTCTATTCATTCAAACAATTGGGACATTAATAGGCTAGGCACAGTAAAAAAAATGATCTAGAAGTGCCAACAATTTTTTTATGTAAAATTTAAGTGATATATTTGACACCATTTGAAAATGTAGTAAACACCAACAATTTACATTTCCACTACAAGTGCAATAAATAAAATTGTGGATGTCATAATATATTATGCTGTCTTCTAAGCTTGTGTATAAAAAATTCCGTACTGAGGACTACAAGAAATTTCTCCCTTTTAAACATAAATTTTTAATATAAATTGGTTTCTAGAGTTTTTCATAACTTTTCAAGAGAATGGTTATACCTTGCCTATGGGTGCTTTCACAATAAGAAGATGCATCTACAGAAGTTGAAATACATCTTCCAGGTTTCATGGACATTAAATTCTTCCATTCTATCAATGGTTTTGCATGCCCATTTAGTACTACAGATGCATTGGTATGACTTAAATTTCTTTCCTTTGTAAGTTCATCTTTTGAAAATGCTATCGTGCATCAACTTTACGGTTTCCAAAATATATCCTCTCATAAGAAGAAGAAAAGAAAAATCCAAAATATAAGTAAAATTAAACATGTACACAGATATCAGAGGATTGTATAACACATTTATGAAATCACAGTCTAAATTCTCCGTGTTTCAAGTGCACAAACAATTGAATTTTGGGTATTTCCTGGTCTGTGCTAGCTTGGCCAAGAGGAAATTGAAAGGTTGTTTCTTTCATCACTCCTCCCACTGTTTGAACTAAAAGGTTCTTTCACACTTTATTGTCAACCTCATCCATATTTTATGCAAGACAGTTTGGTCCTAGAAGTGGGCATGTGGCTATCTCTGCCGTTGGGACTTGTATGGGTAGCTCGCACATTTTGCTAAGGGAGTGCATGGAATTCCTGACCTTGAAATTAGGTGCCAGGATTTGTATGTCTGGCCTTCACTAATTAAATATCCCAAACTCTGCCAAATTTCTTCTTGTTTGTTTTTCTTAGTCATTTTGTAGAATTTTTCTTGAAGCCTATTATAATCTCTATTCCTTTTCCAGTTCTGTTTTTTTTTTTTTTTTCCCCTCTAAGGTTCTGCATTGCTGTTACCCATGTCTCTTGAATCTTTATTGGTTGTTGATGTAGCTCTTGCTTTGTTATGTTACATTCCTGACATGGAAATCTTGCACAAGCATGCCTTACCTGTCTTGGAATTGCTTTCAAGCAGTTTTAAATGCTTAAAAACACAGAAATCATTTGTAAATGGATTTTGTATGTACTTTCATTTGTCTGATTGGTAATATTGGTTGTAATGCAGCTTAGCTTAAGTGATCTGAACTTAGTATATGCCTGTACAAAGGACAAAACTTTGATGATAGAAGTACAAGCTCGGGAGATATCGGAAAAAGATTTAGAAGCAGGGTTAAGATTGGCACATCCAGAAGTCAGTAATTCAGATTTTTGCATTTCCTGTTGAACTCTCTTGCTGGAAAGTTATTAAGATGCTTGTCTTTGATCTTCCAGGCTGTCAAATATCTTGAACCTCAAATTAGACTCGCTGCCAAAGCTGGGAAAGATAAGAAGGACTACAAACTATCTATGGTGTCTGAAAGAACATTAGATAAAGTCAGAAACTTGGCAGAAGCACAAATTGAAGCTGTTTTTACTGATTCCCATTATGGCAAGGTGTATAATATTTGTTTTTGTGAAACAAACATATCATTTGAGGAATTATTTTTTAAAGCCAAGATCCTTTGCATGCCCATATTAATGTGTGTGGGTATATATATATATATATTACATGCAATGAAGCAAACATAGCTCATGATTATCTATGCCTTATGCTCCCTTTTTTCCGGTTTTTATAATTCCTTTTTTCTGGTTTTGTATTAAGTTTATTTTCACTCATCCAGTTTGAACGTGGGGAGGCTTTAGACAACATTACACAAGATGTAAAAAGAACACTTGAAGAAGAATGTGATGAAGAAAGCTTAAAAGTTCTTTCAAAGGCTGTAGACACAGTGCGGAAACAGGTAATCTGTCCATAAAAGAAAACAAAAACCACTTGGTTTACTTTTTATATCTCGATCATATAGCAGCGAGAATAAAATTGACAAAAATAGTCCATTTTCATTTTGGTTCATCTTCCTTGAGTGAATGAAACAATAAACTCTTACCAAGGTGTACACTTTTAATGTTGTTGTTTTATTTTAAAAACCAACTAGGTTGGACTTAAGGCTGAGCTGAGTTGAATTGCTTACTTCTTAAATTCTCTGGGCTGGAACTTTTGATATTCTTTTAGTTGTATCTCCATTTAATGTGCCTTTTTTAAAATCATCTTATACTGCTTACTGCTTCCTTTAATATTTTAATTGGATTTACCACCTGGATCAGCAATTTATGAAAGATGCTCCATGACTAGTCGTGGGTTGGCTTATCTTTTTTTCCTGAATTTCCCACTTAGTCTCGTGCTTACCTTGGTTCTTGCATGTTTATAATTTCTTAAATCTCACAAAAATATCAGGTTGTCCGCAGGAGGATTATTTCAGAAGGATTTAGAGTTGACGGGAGACATCTTGATGAAGTTAGGCCTTTGTATTGTGAGGCTGGTCATTTACCTATTTTGCATGGATCTTCACTTTTTAATCGTGGAGATACTCAGGTCAGTATACGAGTTTCTTTTAGTGATCAAATGTTCTACATGCTGTGCTGTGCCTGGGCATGTTTGATTGATGGAAAAAATTAATTGGACAAAACTTAATACTGTATATAGGTTCTTTGTACTGTGACACTTGGAGCCCCTGGAGATGCTCAACGCTTGGAATCCTTGGTTGGACCTCCAACAAAGCGTTTCATGCTTCACTACAGTTTTCCACCATTTTCAATTAATGAAGTTGGTAAACGAGTTGGCCTGAACAGGCGTGAAGTTGGGCATGGTAAACTGATTTACAGTGTTATTGTTGTATCATTGAGTGCAAAACTGCATTATCGAATCAACTTAACTCTCATTTGTTGAGCTGTCTTTTCTCAAGTTTAGACTTATCAATTATCTATCACTAATCCTTGCCTGCATTTTCCTGTTAAGATTCTGAATAGTCAATATTGGCAACATTTGGTAGTTCTCTTTCTTATGATGTCTAACTACTTTTCTTGTTTGTACTTTATCACCCAAAGCTTACAAAAGATTGGAAAAACTAGTTTTAAGATGCAAAAGTTCATAGTCTACCATAACCAGGCCATTATCTTTTCTCCATGGCATCAATTTTGGATCTTAGATAACTAGTATATGCAAATATTGCTGATTAAAGAATTTAAATATCTTAAAATTCTTCCAAGGACATAAATTGCTTGTGGTTCTTCACCTCTTACCAGGAACTCTAGCGGAGAAAGCTTTAATTTCTGTTTTGCCTCCTGAAGTTGATTTCCCATATGCTGTTCGTGTCAATTCAGAGGTCCTGGCATCTGATGGTTCAACATCAATGGCAACTGTTTGCGCAGGTAACTTTGTCAGGCTTCAACCCTCTGCTATCAGTAGCTATATGCTCTGACAGTTTTGCCTGTCTTTCATTTGCAAAGCTTGTCATCCACATGAAAATCCAGAGTTGTATTTTTCGTGTGTTAACTGGTAGTAGTTATTATAAATTTGTTTGGTCTTTCGTGTAAAGAATTTTAATGAAGTATATGACTCTTGGGAATAAGTCTGAGTCTATTCCATGAAGCCTTGTGTTAACCGTAGAATGTCTAGCATAAAATGAAATGCCCCTTTTATTTTTGAAATAGGTAGCATGGCTTTGATGGATGCTGGCATTCCATTAAGAGAACATGTAGCTGGTGTTTCTGTGGGGCTTGTTTGTGAAGCTGATCCGTCAACTGGTGCAATTACGGACTATTGTATATTGACTGATATTTTGGTGAGATTTTTGGATCCGCTCAAGTTATTGCTGGATGGTGGCTTCATAAATGTGTTTCTTTATTTTCATGTATTTTCTTGATGTGGACACTGATGGTCCTTGAAAGATGTTGAAAACTTTCAGTTGCTATTCTTCCTCCTTGATAATATTTTGTCTTAAAATCTTGTCAACCCTGTGTTTTAGACCTTGATTGCCTCTGTCTTATGATGTTGTTTGACTTATTGAATTGCCCCAAACTCTTCTGTTGATTGTTTGAATATGCTGGATGATTGATTTCTCCAGGGCCTGGAAGATCATTTGGGGGACATGGACTTCAAAATCGCTGGAACACGTAATGGAGTTACGGCAATTCAGTTGGATATAAAACCTGCTGGAATTCCCTTAGATATCATTTGTGAGTGTTTGGATCATGCTCTTAAGGGTCGTCTCCAAATCCTTGACCACATGGAACGAGAGATTAGTGTGCCACGTACACGAGATGACAAGACTCGCCCTCGACTAGGTTGAATTTTAATTACCTGCTGTATATGCTGACTGTATTATGCTGCCTATATTATTTTTTCTTTAACTCAAAATGGTTTATCCATGATGCAGCTACCTCTAAATTCAGCAATGATACTCTTCGTCAGCTGATTGGCCCTCTTGGTGCCCTTAAGAGAAAAATTGAAGAGGAGACAGGTCTGAATTATCTATCATAAACATCATACAGTTCAGTCCAACACTTGATAACTCCTTACTAGATTTGATACCCACCTTACCATTTGATGCTTAGGATTTTCTTTCCATTAATTTTGTAATAATGGCTCTTGTTTTCAAGCTTTCTTGTTGACTCAAGAAAATGCAATCATGTAATGGCAGTCACTGATATGGTATCTCACATCATCTTTCCTTCTGGAGTTGTTGTTCTTTAACTTAGTTCAAACTTATGGTAGCATTGTTAATATTTGGCAAGACTTCTGGTTAGACTTGCGAATATTGGTCATACTTTTTCAAGGACAAAAAATAGATGCAGTCCAATCTTTTCATTTTTTAGATGATTCTATATATAAGTTTGCTAGAGCTTTATGTACAGGGAATGGCAACTATCACACCTCATATGCATTGATGCAGAGAACTCATGAATCACTTCTTGTATCCCTGGATTATGAACTATTCTCTATAAAAACAGTAGGCATTGAGGCTTTTGCATGCATGCTGATCTGATTAAATTGTCTGCTGTAAATTTAAGAAAATTTCAGATTCTTCAGTATGTTACTGATGATGGCCACCGTATCTTTTTCATCTAGGGGCACGATTGTCTGTTAGTGATGGCACGCTTACTGTTGTTGCCAAGAATCAGGGGGTAATGGACAAAGCGCAAGAAATGGTATTTGTCATGCTCATTTGAGCTCTATTGCTTATATTTCTTTAGTTTACTGAAAATGTTGTTATCTTGAGCAGCAGTTTTACGATATGTGGATTTGTATCACATAATGTATTGTGTCCGAACTTCACAACCACTTTAATATCTCAAGGCTTGTAAATTAGAAGCAAAAAGAAAAAGAAAAAGAAAAAAAAATTGCTTTAAGATTATCTTTTCATGTTAATTTGGGCAACCAATGTCCGCTGGAGTTCTGTGCTGAACAAATTGTCATAGGCTAGGTGAAAGCTTTAATTATGGAAATTCAACTATTCTTCCTGTCATGTATGGAGTTTTCTGAGCTATCCTTCTGGTTAATACCCAGAAGTAACATGGTGAGTTCCATCATGTTACTCCTGTTGCTCATATAGTTCATCTATCCTAAAAAAATGCATTTGTTCTTTTTGGAGTAAATTGCTTTCATGCAGGAAAAAAATTCCAGTAGTATCTTTTTTGAATCATTGCAACATAAACCTCGATGTATCATATATTATGTTATCCAAGATATCCATATAAACTATTTTATGAGCGATAAATAGTTTTGTTTTTATATAAAGTCTCATTAATTGGAATTGCTACTTTCTTCTGTCTTTTAGATTGATTTCATAATTGGGCGTGAGATTGAAGTTGGTGGAATTTACAAAGGCATTGTATCGTCAATTAAAGAATATGGTGCTTTTGTTACATTTAATGGTGGCCAGCAGGGTCTGCTGCATATTTCTGAGTTATCACATGAACTGGTATGTAGTGACATACTGAAGTGTTTCTTGTGATTGTTTGAAGCTTAGTCTCTCAAACTTCAGGCTCCTAAAATAAGTTTGACTTCTATGTTAAAACTTCTATTAGTAATGAATTTTACTGGCTCGGTTATGAGGTATTGTTGTTCCAATTAAAGACGGAAATAAAACTTTAGCTGAAGAGGAGGGAAACCAATTCATAGATGGGAGATGGCTATTAAAAGTTGATCATGGATTTGTTACATGCAGTATTTTTGGTTCACATTTTCAAAGGTTGCTGCCATTGAAATTCATCCTAATTTACTGAATGTGGATTTTGTTAATAACCTACTTGTTGGAGAATATATCCCACATTGGAAAGTGCAAAGCAATAAAGTGAATTATAGGTGGTGTAGATTGGAACTTAACACAAGCTAATTGGTTTTGTGTTACACAGGCTCAACTCCATTTTTAGTCCACATGTCCATGCGTGGGCCAACGCTCTCGAGGCCCTTGGAATTATTAACACTATTACTGTTAGAAGAATTCATTTTTCGCTTCCATTTTGGCTTTATTGTTTCACATCTTAAGTCTTTTTTTTTGTTTTTTTTGTCTTCCTTTCACCAGGTTTCCAAGGTTTCAGATGTAGTATCTGTTGGCCAGCAGCTTTCTTTGATGTGCATAGGGCAGGATGTTCGTGGTAACATTAAATTATCTCTTAAAGCAACTTCACCCAAGCTAGGATCCAAGACAAATATTGTGGCTGAAGGAACTGTTTCTGCTGTGAAAGAAATGCCTAAGGTTTGGGCTTCAGTTGAAAATGTGCCTGATGGACAAGATGAGCAGAAACCCATGGCCGAGTTTTCATTGAATAGCAGTGAGGCAAACCCTTCAACTTCATCATCACCGGCATTTCTAATTCGAAGCATTGCAGAGTGTGATGAGGAGGAAAAAGCTACTGGTCTGAGTCAAGGTGCTGGTAATGCATCTAAATCTCCCCAAGCAACAAAACGAAATCAGAAGGCAAAAGTAAAAACACCTAAAAATGATGACTCTCACTCATCAACCTCAAGTTCTGTTATCCTTTCCCGTGCTAAGGATAACTTCAATAATGTTGAGACTGAAGTTGAAATTCCTACGAGTGCACGAAGTTTGAAACTTGGGACAAAGGTTACTGCCAAGGTCTATCAAATTCGTACACATGGATTGGTACTTGATTTGGGTGGTGCAGTTCGTGGAATGCTTCGGTTTGATGTATGTATTATCTCACTACTTGCCATTTTAGATTGGACTTATTTCTGAGGACAATATAAATTGTCCTCTGTCACTGTTTAGTCTTTTTTTGAAGCACATAATGCAATTACCTCACTGCACACTGGGTGGAGTTTGTTAAATCTAGGCAGAAAATTCTGATCTGAAAGCTAGAACTCAAACGAATAGAGAAATGAAAATGAAGTTTTATCAGAACTATCTGATTCACACACCAATTCAACTACAAACTGCTGCTTTTATAGGCTATAGAAATCTGAAATAGGTTCAGCAACTCGACTGTTACATCCTGCCAGGCAGCGGGTAGAGAATTTTTTTTTTTATCCCCCTTACAAGTATGGAAAAGAAGGAATAAAGTCAACTTCTTGTCAGGGAATAATATCCCTGCAATCTTGCTGCAACAGCAGCTCACTGGCAAACAAGAGCTGGTCACACTTGCATAAGTTGAAGAGCAACTTGAATCTTCAACAGGCCTTTTACTACAAAACCAACTACCTTTCAGAAGTCCTTTCATTCTACCATTTCACTTGTGGCGAGTGTTGTGTATACATTAGTGTTCATAGCTTTAATATCTAAAATGTCAAAAGGCAATGGTGCTCTAAGTTTTTGTTTATTTATTACATTTTTCCTTGGAGTCTCCATGAAAATCACTGTTATTTCACTGCCATGCAGGCAAATGGCAAGAGGGATTTTGAGGTGGGGGATGAACTGCAGGTCAAGTGCACTAGCTTTTCCAGTAAGGGGATTCCAGTTATGTCTTTGGTGAATGATGAGTAGCATCAAATATTAGCCACATGAACAGGGAGGGGCAGGAGCTGAGTTGAAGAAATTCTGCCAGTCTTGCAGGCTTTCCTGGCAAGGGGAGTTCCATCGCGTTTGGTGGTGAGTAGCATCACATTAATCACTGCACTTCTAATTGAATGCGCAGATAAAAGATGACAGGCAGAAGCTGCATTAGAGAAATTGTCCTAGCAGTGGCCAGATACCAACTTATTCACAAAAATTTCACATTGACATGCATGTCCATATGCTTTCTTTAACCTGATTGGAAGTGGCGTTGGCTTGAGCTTAGCCCTTGTGATCTGTGATACTGGCACTCGTTTCAACCCCAACATCTTTTTGAAGCATTCTCACTCAGATCTCATGGCATTTCTCCTTGAATTATACTGTTACAATAAAATTGCTAGTGGCCTTCTATTGACAAGGGCAACAAAATCCCGATAATGAAAATGGTGCGGAAAGAAGATTGATTACGTCTGAGCCAAGTTCATATTGTAGCTTACAGCTCAGATGGAAACTTTTCAACAGTCTCTGCATAACAAAAGTCTTGGAAATTTTGCCGCAGTTGTTTTCATGTATCCTTTGTTTTTAGAGGGGTTGTGAATGGTCAACCGTCCAACATATATGATGTTCTACTTCCAATGTTTTGTCCATTAATTATATTAGTGCTTAATATTATCACTTATCACTTTAAAATTAAATATATAAATATTCATCAATTTTAAATTAATTTGATAACACTATAAGTTAAAAATCACTTATAATGGTAGAACATTTTATTTAACATTTCTACTTTATATTTGTAGCTATTAAATCCAAAATTTTTGGTAATTTTTTATTATTGAAGATGATATATATAGTTTATGATTTTATTTTTGCATTTAATGCCTCCTATGGCTATAAGAGTTTCGACTAATTCAAAGTTTGAGCATGGTGGATCCACGAGGAGGGTAAAATTCTCCTAATACCTGTTAATGGTAAATTCATCTATCTAAAAAAATTCATCTCTCTAAAATACTTAATTTAAAATTATTTTTTAAATGGTTAATCAACATATATAAATTTTTTTAATAAATAATAATATTAAATAATTAAAGTTGTGAAATAAAAATTTGTATTTAGAACTTAGTATTTTGTAGTTATTATATTATGCACTTATTTTCCTTCTCCTATGAGTTTTGAATTCCATTATGTGTGAGAAGACCCCTGCAAATTCATCTACAGGCTCTTCAATCTGATACTTTGCATACTTGATTTATTTGATAATTGTCAGCTTTGCATGGATTGCTGTATTCATCGGAGCGTAGATAAATTGAAACAATTTGCTAACTTCTCAGAATCAACGTAGAAAACAAAGTTAATATTTGTATTAGCATTGTCCATTTTTTCAATCCACATCAAATTCATATTTTCTTTTTGGCGATTTGGTTCTGGTCTTCACCTTGATTCAAGCATTTAATCGGATCAAAGTCCTAAATAGAAATTAAAAAATATATCCACCTTCTGGGTCATATGTGCTTGCAACATGTTTACCTTTAAAAGGGTAATAAGCCCACTTGATGGCTATACATGTCACTACCCGCAATATTTGCGAATAGTGATGTGATGATTTTTTTTTTTTTTAAGTTTCTTGTGCCCCTAATAAAGGGGTTATCTATTTGAGGGAGGTATTTGGGTAATGTCGCATAAATATCTATTTAAAGTGAGGATATTTAGGTAATTTTATGCGAATAGCAACAGCACTGTTGCTATCGCTACCCGCAACATAATTGATTATCCCTTGCTGATACTTATGGTTCAAAAGATCATCGTGCTGTCGCTATCCGTAACATAATTGATTATCCCTTGCTAATACTTATGGTTCAAAAGATCATCGTATTTAGATTTTGGTGTTTTATTCTACTTGTGAAGGTTTCTACTTCTATGAATCCAAACAACAACAAAAACATAAACATAAACTCAAACTTGACAAAACCAATCAAAGACATTATTGAAATGTCTAGCAATGTTTATAGCATCCATAACAAAACATTTTAAAATTTCAGTTGCATGTGTTTGTTTTGCCACCTACTTCTCCTCTCAAAAAATTAAAGATGTATATCCTTCATTTAACACCACAGAGTAGGAAAAAAAACCTAAATATAGCCAAAAATAACAATGGAAATACAAGAAAAAACAAACATTAAAAAAAGCAAAATAATAATTTCATGAACAACCATAAAATCTTTCCCCTCTTCTCTTTCTTGTAATGGCAATTTCTCTTCTATCTTTCATCATCTTCATGTCATCACTTTGTATCAATATTAGCAACAATCTTTCATATGCAGACCCAAGAACTGATATTGTCGCACGTATATGTGGTAAACAACATGTCCAAAATGTATCCAATTACTTCAAATACTACTCAAGAATCACAGATTACATGCAAGATGAAATTTATCGTAACAAGTTTGCATTTAAGGATGTAGGGAAGCCACCTGATCGATTATATGTCCTTTCTCAATGCATGGATGATCTCTCCCCTGATGAATGTGCTGTTTGCTTCACCCAGATAAATACCCTCATCCCCGGTTGCTTCCCCAACACCGGCGGCCGTGTTTATCTTGATGGGTGTTTCATTAGAGCTGAGAATTATACTTTCTATCGTGAAGCCTTGAGCCATGAAGATACTAAAGTAAAAATTTTCCTCTCTTTCCTTCTTTTTCTTTTTTTTTTTTTCTTTTTCTTGTGATATGGACATGATGAACTAATCTTGATCGTGTAGCGATATAAAGATTGCTATTTCTTTAATTGAACATTGACAGAAGTTGCATTTCTTTGAGCAGAGATGTGGCCCTGATGCAAATCATGCACGAGAATTCAGAGACGCAGTAGAGAATGTGCTGGATGAATTATTACTCAGGGCTCCAATAACTGAACCAATGTGGCGAGGCTTTGCAGTAAAGCATCAGAATTCACAAGGGATCGCAACATATGGCATGGCCAGTTGCTGGAAGATTTTGGATAAAGATTTGTGTTATACTTGCTTGTCTAATGCAATTACCTCCGCTTTATCTTGCCTCCCATCCACCGAGGCACGCGTGCTTAATGCTGGCTGTTTTCTTCGTTATGCTGACTTCTCATTTGCAAATGAATCTGCTGGTGAAACTAGAGGTTAGTTTGATCCATTTATAGAGTTAGCCATAACCTATAAACATTGAGTAAAATTGATCAATGTGCACACACATTCTTATATACATGCACATAAGGTCTCCAGTTCAAACCCAGTGGACGCTACATTTAAAATTTTTACAAATTATAGCATTCAGTTTAGAGAAACTAATGTTGTTTTGTTCATTTCGTTGTTGTCTTGTAGAAGAAATATTTTCATACATTACGTATATATTTGGCATTGTCATAGTGTGCTTGATGGCAATAGGCATTGGAGTCTGTGTTGGCAAACACACTTACCGAAGAAAAAATGGCATAAAAGAAATAAGAGGTAACACTGCAAAAAGACAATATTAGTACTTAATTAAGTAATAGTTTAAACTAATTCTTGAATTACACATTGTAAGATATCGGAGCAAACTGTTTTATATTATTACATTTTGAAGGGATGGAGGACTTATGGTCAGAAGATGAAGGGAGGCAGTTCTTACAGTTCAAGTATGCAACATTAAAAACAGCAACAGAAAATTTTAACGATGACCTCAAGCTTGGCCAAGGAGGTTATGGTGAAGTATATAAAGTATATTCATCTGTATATATGTGTATATACATATATATGCACTTCATGAATTTCATCTTTGTTTTGCTTTATTTCAATTCTCTTTGTAGATCTTTCTAAAGGCTTCTTATGAATGTGATGATCATGAAATGAATAGGGAACCTTACGAGATGGTAGAGAAATCGCAATAAAGCGTTTATATGTGGGTAGAAGGAATGGGATTCATGAAATTTGCAATGAAGTGGACATTATTAGTAGGGCACAGCACATGAACTTGGTTCGGTTTCTTGGTTGCTGCTTCACTATTGTTGACAGCTTTCTTGTCTATGAATATCTAGCTAACAGAAGCCTTGATCTCATGCTATTTGGTAAGCAATCAGCTCTATACTATACATAAATATGAACAAATCCAATCAAATTTTGTGCTCGGAAGTTCTAATACCTTGTTAAAGAACTATGACCTAGCCAGTGAAGGAGTGCGAAGTGGTCCAATGCCAACGTTGTGTAGAACTTCTGAGCACAAAAGTACATGGAGAAAAGTATATGAAGGAGTAT
Organism: Mallotus repandus; assembly: GCA_949671775.1. NCBI lineage: Eukaryota > Viridiplantae > Streptophyta > Magnoliopsida > Malpighiales > Euphorbiaceae > Mallotus > Mallotus repandus. The sequence continues at coordinate 6,101 of CATIWM010136406.1, read as the reverse complement.
GAAGCATTAGACCACTTCGTACTCCTTCGTATAGTTCAAATTTTGTCGTTGTTGGACTGTGCATTATTATACATTCCATTAGTATTTAAGTCACTTAACCTAAAAGAACAATTGCTTGAAAGTCCGAATATATAACTGCATGTTTCATGATAATGAGACATGGATTCTTAGTTTTTTTTTTTCTAACAATCTAATTTATTTATTTATTTTTTTGTGCAACCAATGGAAGAAAGATCCAATAAAGAAGAAAGAACTCAGTTGGAAAAGGAGACTTCAAATCATCACAGGAACAGCAGAAGGTTTAGAGTACCTCCACAGGGACTGTCAAGTACGAATTATCCATCGAGACATCAAAGCTAGCAATGTCTTATTAGACTTGAAATATAAAGCAAAAATCTCAGATTTTGGATTAGCTAGATTTTATTCTTGTGATCATTCCTTAATCAACACAGCAATTGCTGGAACACTGTAAGTACTTCCAATCTTTCCATTTCTTTTTATAATTTATTTGGTGCCATTAAAGCGTAGTAACTAGTGATGATTAATATGTTGCTGTTTTTGTTTTTTGTTGGGTTGAAGTGGTTACATGGCTCCTGAATACATTGCCAAGGGACGATTAACTGAGAAAGTTGATGTTTATAGCTTTGGAGTTCTTGTGATCGAAATAGTAACAGGGTTAGAGAACAACAAGTATCAATCCGAGGATATATTCGAAACCCTAGTTGCCCATGTAATCTCCTTTAACCTTCTCTAAGTATTTTATGTTTGTGCTTTTTTTTAAAATAAACAAATTATTGAAACTGGCATTTTACCGACACCTGTTAGTCCAAGTGGTAAAAAATTTTAAATTCTCGTAAATAAAATCTTCAGTTCAGTCTTATTTATGAAAAAAATATCTAATCTTTACCCCTTGTGGGTCCACTCAGTTTGAACTCCCGAATAATTAAAATTTTTGTGACTACCACATACGAAAGATATTATATGTAAAAAATAGTTATTTCGGAATAATCCTAATAAAAATTAATAAAATTTTGTTTGCAATATATGTATATATACAGGTGTGGAAGCATTTTGAGTCAAATTCAATATCAGAAATTATTGATAGAAGTATGGAGGTAGAAGACATGGAAGAAATGAAAAGAGTGACTCAAATTGGTCTATTATGCACTCAGGAATCACCACGTTTACGACCAACAATGACAAAAATAGTTCAAATGCTTAGAAGAAGGGATGTTGAATTGCCTCAACCATCCAAGCCTCCTTTCATAGATGAACATATGGAACTACATTATTTAGCTGAATTTCAACGAAAACATTCTATTTCTGATTAGTCAGTTAGTGTGAATGTGTGTGTGTATATATATACAATTCCAAATTTTTTTTAGCATAATCAAGCAACAAAAAATAAAATTTTCCCTACACTTGTGCATGTTAGTTGCGCCTAATGTCAGAGATATACATCTAACAAATATCTAGTTTTGTCTATTAATTAAGTTTCTTCTGGTAGCTCTAACAGTTTTTCAAAATTAGGAAATCATCTCAATTTGAACACTTACTTCTATTGTATTACCAAGTCCAATCATAAAGTATACAGTTTTAGATTAAAAATCTTAATTTATTAATGATCACCGAAAGAGTAATTAAATGGTCATTCCTCTTTAAAAATATTTTGAAATGTGAGATTCAAATCTTGTTGTTGTTGATTTATAAAATTTTTTTCTACATAATTTAAAAGAAAGAATTGTCCTCTGTCATACAATTCATCAATGTTTAGATTATATCACCTCTATTATTAATTAAAAAAACTTAATTAATGAAATTATAGCCTCTATTTATTATTGATAATTGTAAGTTTCTTGTTAGTAAGTTTGACAATATTAAACTTCGTTTTGTTCATAGGTCTGCGAACATTGTTGCTCACTTATTAGCTTAGGGCTCAGGTTTTGTGTCTACCCTGGTGGAATGGATTAGTTAGCCTCCACCTTTAATTGTTAAGGTTGTATTTACTTACAGAAAATTACTCTAGTTTTCTTGAAAGTTTTCAAAAAGAAAATAGAAAATAGAATTTTGTGTTTATTTTGATGTTTTCACAAAAATTTCATTTCAAAATTGTTTTCACCATTTCACAATTTTAAAAGAAAAGTGGAAAACAAGTTTTTGTTGTTTTTAAAAATTTTTCTTATTAAAAGTATAAAGTGAAAACACGGTGTTTTCATTTGAAAATATGTTGTTTTCATTACAACATTTTTCTACTTGATTTATGTATTATTTATTACTTTATTTTGATATTAGTAGATAAAATAAACTATACTTTTCAAACCTTAGATTATCTCTTTACTTTGGTATATATCATTATCTCTCTACTTTGAAAAATAAGTTGTAGATGAGAATAAATAAATAAATAAATTTTTTGTTTTTAAAAATGAAAAATAGTTTTCAATTTCTAATCAATAAACATGTTTTATGAATTTTTTATGAAAATAAAAAGTTTTCATTTTTTTTCAAAATTAAAAAATGAAAATATAAAATAATTTTTTATAAGTAAATGCACCCTAAATCTCTGTTATCTCGTATTTCTTAATGAAGTTTCTTCCATTCTTTTTTTTTTTTTTAAAAGATTAGTTCAAATAATATAAGAAAATACCTTTAAAAAAAATATTAAGGTAGAATTTAAATTATACCATTCTTAATTTAAAAATTAATTTTTATCTAATATTTTTATCTGATTTAAAGGTAAACTATACCTATTAATTTTTATATAATAATATAAAAAGAAAAAAATTAAAAATTTGTCAAATTAGATATGATATTTAATTTTGCAGTGTGGACATGTTTTAGTATCATAGTATGCCATTATGTTTGAATTTCTTTATCAAATACCAAAAGGAAGTAATGATTTAAACTTTATGGAGTTCCATTTTGTAGAAGCAAATTTCCACACAATTAATTTGAATGTGAACAGAGTGTATGACTTTGAATGCAAAAGCAAAATGCCAGTTTGCTGCCAAACATACCTTTACATGAAATATTCCATGGACCGACCACATGTATTATTTTTTAAGTTTGGAGATGGAAAATTAATCAATTTAAAGATGTTACGTAATTATTTGTTGTTGACTTTGGGATTTCCAAATTTCAAAAGGGTGGTTGATGAGAATCACTTTTTATTTTTGTTCTTTTCTATTGAGAAAGATGATGAAAATGAAGGATCTGAAATTTAGCTACCACGAAGACTTGTGTCAACACAATTAAGGAAAAAAAAAATTATGCTATAATCAATCTTTTTGCGGAATTTAATGGACCGAATTTTATGCACTATATAATTTAAATGTTTTTTAAAAAATTAATTATTATAAGATAATAATTTATGTTAATATTGATAAATAATAAAATTTATAAAATTTTTTACTTGTTACACAGGACATGTTAAAATATAAAATATGAAAAAATAACTAAATTTTTATTTAATTATGCATGAGAATCTGTGTAAGTAACTAATATATAATTTATATTTTGACAAATTTATGTAGGATTGATGGATAATTGATGGTTAATATGAATTTTTAAAATTAGTGTAAAGTTGAATGATGGAGACACTTCTCCTTTAATGTGAGATAGATTGATAACAAAAAGGTCAATTATGGTTTTTAGCTGGATGACATAGAAACAGCAAATGCACAATTTAATTAATAATTGTTTTAAAGAAAATTCCAATGGAAATATTCCCAAAAAAAAAATCAAATTAGATGTTTAAGTCAACAGTCAGAATAAAATTTGCATTTTTTTAGATTATTAGTCAAAATTAATTTTCAAAGTTACTAATATATATATAATTCCTCATATTATAGGCCAGAAAATAGAAATCTACATATATATTTTTATTTGTAACTATTGACTAATTAAGTAAGAAGTACACATTAACCCAGTAAAGATTTCAATGTCAATTTAACAAAAATAAGTAATATATATTAATTAGCCAATGGTAACAATGAGTGGCCTGATAAAGTTAATATTAAATGTAAAGCATGATTCTCCTCTTGAATAAAAAATGTTCATATTTGTCATAAATAATTTTTTTGGAATAGGGAAAAAGGGAGGTATAATTTGGTTGATTTGTTTATACTTATTTCGAATAGATCACAACCATTGATATTTCTGACCTCCAAAATATAATTAAACAAATATTTAAATTTTAAATAACAATATTAATAATAAAAATTAAATTAAATTAAAAAACACTTTTATTTTTCAAATGCTTGATAAATATTAAAATACCTCCACTTCTTAGTTGCTTAAAAAAATAGTTTAAAGTAGATTTAATTTATTATTATTTTTAAACATAAATGAGAGGGTAAAAATTGAACTGTTGATCTAATAATGCCTTAAAAGAATCAACCACTAAGCTACTCAACGTTCAGCATAGATAGTTCATTTATCTATATTAGAAAAATAAAGGCTCCAAGAGTGTGGGTTTGGAGGCAATTTATCTATTTGTGGTAAAAAAATTTTAAAATTCTCATATTATGGTACTTTTTGAAGTAATTTCAATTTTTGTGGCATTTTTTGAAACATATTTCCTATATATGGTACTTTTAGCTGAGGTGGAGTGGTGGTGATTTTTTTCCAAGCAAATAGCTAGTAGCACTGACAAAATGCACATATTGCCAGTGTTACTGGCGAAATGAATACAATTTTTTTTAATAATTTGTTGCGTTTTGCCTGTGGGAATGGCAAAACGCATCAAGTTATTTTCTGTATGCAGAACGTAATCATGGTATAATAATTTGATGCATTTTGCCGGTGGGAATGGCAAAATACATCAAAGTTATTTTCCCTTTCCGATTTGACATTTTAACATAATTATGTTATAATAATTATGATATAATGATATAATGATTATATTAACTTTTATAATACTATTATTAGTAAATAATTATTTGGTTATGAATATATTTTTTTAATTGTAGTTAGTCACTAATAATTGTATAACAATTGATAATATTAATAATAATATTGTATTATTTAATATCTTTCTATATTATAGAATTATAGATGATTTTTAAAATTTAATTGAAATATATTACAGAAAATGGTTGCCATGAATAATTAGTAACTCATGTTGAAAAACTCTTTCAAAAAAAATAAAGAAACTCATGTTGAAAAACTATGAGTAATTTATTCATAGTAGTACTTTAATATTTTGTGGAAATTTGAAAAAAAAATTTATTCAAAAAATTGGTTTCTATATATTTAAAATTAAAATTAAGTATTAATTATATTTACTTACTTATGTTATTTTGCATATTAATTTTTTGAAATAATTTTTTTTAAAATAAACTTAATTCGATTATAATAATTTCAGCAATTTGTTTTAGTCCTTATCTTGTCCAATAAATTAATTATTACTTTCAATTTGGTCCAATTGTTTTTTTTTTTATTTTGGTTAATTATCTAAAATTTGAACTTAAAAACGTAAGAAAAACATATTACAATTTGAATTTATAATTTTTAAAAGAATCTACAAAGATATATTTCAAAGCAGAAATGTTTTTGCTAATCCACATTATAAATAAAATTAGAAAAAATATAAGAACAACTACGTAGTGAAAAAAAATTCATAAATCATATATATATAAGTCAAATATCAACATTCAGGCCATATTTATGGGAATGAAGTTACAGAAAGAGGCATTACAAATATTCAAGTGTCATATGGTCTATGCACATGAATTCTAGAGCATAACCCTAAATTCCGACGGTAATCATGCCATCCACTACTTATATCCAAGAACTGAGATCCACTAATCAGAGAATCACCACCATCATCGTCATTATCGTCGTCGTCATCATCAACATTTGTTTTCAGGAGGCTCGTACAGATTTGCAGCAGATGGAGGTGTGAGATGTGAGGGAGTAGGGACTTTATGAGGTTTGGTGGTAAAGGAAGAAAGAAAATTTTAGGTGGAAGAAGAAGGAATTGATGGAAATTGATGAGTTTGCATATCTAGAGCCATTTGTGATAATCCCATCATAGAAGTAAATGGAAGTTGAGTATGATGAATGTCTGAAAATTGTGAGATGGGATAAGGAGTGTGGCGTGA
>CATIWM010136394.1:0-34973 GCA_949671775.1 Mallotus repandus | reverse complement strand
CTATGAGTAACTAAGTAGGTTAGTTAGGCTCAAAATGAACTAAATCAAATAAATTTTAAATAAAGGTTACACATTTCATGAGAGTTATTGGACTTAATGCTTTTCATAGGCTTAGCTACCCTTTGAATTGAATTAGACACTGGAGTTAGATCGAGAGATTAATTGTAGCGAGAAAGGCAATAACAATCTATTAATTTAAATTGACTTTGTCAAGAGACATTTCAATATTAATATTCCATAGAAGATTGCTTGAATAAATTAGTTATGATTAGTTATTTCTGCTAGTGAGAGCTAGATAATCATTTAATTATCATAATTGATTAATTGTGGGTGTGCTTGAGAGAGACATCGTAATATTAAAGATGCTTTGGAAGTGAAATGTTAACCATAATAATCAATAGTTTATTATCTTTAGAATTAATTTGAGTGGGGGGAATTAAACCCTAACGTCTTTAATTATATAGATTTCGTGAAAAAATTTTATATTGTTGTAGATTTAATTTACTTGTTTTTCTCATTGAAATTATCGTTAGTCTAAACAAGCAAAATATTAAGAGTAGCTTTGTAATTAACAATATCCTTGTGGGAATGATATCTTTCTATATTACTACTTGTACGATTCCGTGCACTTGCGAATTTGTTGCGGGGATAGATAAGTTAATATAGAGAATAAATTAATATTTTTTTTATTTAGACATTTTTATTTTTATTTTTGCTTTATTTTATTTTATTCTTGGAAACATTTTTCTATTGCCTTAGTTGTTTGATCTTCAGGCACTTTTGTGAGCATATGCACTCATCAAGAAGTACAAGGAGAAGGGGTGAAATGCAAATTCCAGTTGATTCAAAAATTGAAAGAACTCTTCACAAGAGACTTAGAGAACAAAGAATCAGGATGAACGGAATGGAAAATGGTAGAGTTGAAAATGGCAGGGTTAATGAGCAAAATCCACCTGCTCATCAACTAGAAAATCAAAACAGACCAAATGTGCAAAGAACTATGCGAGACTTTGTCTGTCCACATTTACAAGAAGATCAAAATCCAATTTTCAAACCTGTTGTGGCAGCTAATAACTTTGAAATCAAGCCAGCTACAATTCAGATTATCTAGAATTCTCAATTCAATGTGTTGACACATGAAGATCCAATTGGGCATATGACTAGATTTTTGGAGTACTGCTCTACATTTAGAATGAATGGAGTGCAACCAAAAGCAATCAAGTTGATTCTCTTTCCTTTTTCACTCACGGATAGGGCAAAGAGATGGTTCATAAGTTTGTCTCTTAATTCTATCTATACTTGGCAAGAGTTATATATTGCATTGTTCAACAAATATTTTCCACTTGCTAAAATTTTGAAGATCAGGAACGAGATTAATTCTTTCTATCAGAAGGAAGATGAAAACTTTTATGAGTGTTGGGGAGAGATTTAAGGATTTACATAGGCAGTGTCCACAACATTTGATACCTGCTTGAGAACCTATGTGGAAAGGAATGCAATGAGAGCTTAAAGCCAGGAGCAAATTTGGCCATAAAAGAGGGCAAGAAAATGAAGATTTCTGAAGAAGAGGAGTGACACAGTCGTGTCATATATCAGACACAGTTGTGCCTGATTTGAGCAAGAGTTGCTGAAGACTGTTCTGACACAGCTGTGTTAGAGAAGCAATAAAGTCGTGTCAGAGAGCTGCGCTCTGGGAGTCTTTTGCATGACATAGCTGTGCCGCTTTAGCGGCATAGCCATGTCGGTCTGGACATATTATTTTGGAAAGTTTTCTTTAGGGTTTTTGGAAAACACTATAAATAAAGAAGTTTCATTTTACAAATAAGGTTTTTTTAGAGCCTGCTACGTCAGAAAACAGCACTCTTTACATAATAATTATTTTATTTTAATTTTAGTTTTTAATTTTTAACTCAAGCTATTGGATTGAAAGACAAGGGTTGATGATTCAAGATAATATTGAGCAAATTGAAAGAAAAAAGTTTTTCTTCTTATATTCTCTTACTCTTTATTTATTTATTTCTGAATATGTTATCATTCTTCATCTCTTGTTGTTTTTCTCTAATTTCTATGAGTAACTAAGTAGGTTAGTTAGGCTCAACATGAACTTAATCAAATAAATTCTAAATAAAAGGTTATACATTTCATGAGAGTTATTGGACTTAATGTTTTTCATAGGCTTAGCTACCCTTTGAATTGAATTAGACACTGGAGTTAGATCATGAGATTAATTCTAGAGAGAAAGGCAATAACAATCTATTAATTTAAATTGACTTGGTCGAGAGACATTTCAATATTAATATTCCATAGAAGATTGCTTGAGTAAATTAGTTATGATTAGTTATTTGCACTAATGAGAGCTAGATAATCATTTAATTATCATAATTGATTAATTGTGAGTGTGCTTGAGAGAGACATCACAATATTAAAGATGCTTTGGAAATGAAATGTTAACCGTAATAATCAAGAGTTTATTATCTTTAGAATTAATTTGAGCCGAAGGAATTAAACCCTAACGTCTTTAATTATATAGATTTCATGACAAACTTTTATATTGTTTTAGATTTAATTTACTTTTTTTTCTCATTGAAATTATCGTTAGTCTAAAAAAGCAAAATATTTCCATTTTTGGAAATACTTATAATCCAAACTAAAGAAATCATCCAAACTTTTCATGGAGTAACAACAACAATCAGTGGAGATCATAAGCACCACCAGGATTTGGAGGTACAAATATGCAACAGCACCAATAAGATAAAGGTTTATCATTTTTTATATCTTCTTTGGAAAGCAAAATGGAGAAATTTATGGAGTTGGTGATTACAAAGATGAATTAGTAAGATGATGCTACAAAAAGACTTGAGAGAAAATTTGAACAATTCCATCAAGATACTCAGCTTATATTTAGGAATCATTCATCTTCTATTCATAATCTAAAAGTTCAAGTGGGGTAATTAGTGAATTCATTATCAGCAAGGAATCAAGGAACTCTTCCTAGCAATACAAAGAAGAATCCTAAGGAGCATGTTAAAGCTATCACTTTAAAAAGTGGAACTGAATTACAAACACCAAAGCAAAAGGTGAACACACAGATGGAAGAGGTTATAGAAGAGGAAGTAGAAGAAGCTGAAATACTACTAGAAAAAAGAGGAGAAAAAGTAGAAACAGAATGTGGAAGTGAAACCATATGAACCACCTATACCATTTCAACACAGACTTAAAAAGCAAGAGCATGATCATCAGTTTGCAAAATTTCTAGAGATGTTCAAGAAATTGCATATCAACATTCCATTAGTGGAAGCAATTGCACAAATGCCAAAATATGCTAAATTCTTGAAGGAGCTCATTTCTAGTAAGAAAAAGCTACAAGAATTTGAGGCTATTATACTTAGTAAAGAGTGTAGTGCTATAATCTCAAATAAGCTACCACTAAAGAGGAAACATCCAGGGAGTCTTCCTATACCTTGTTCCATTGGTAATTTAAAATTTCAAAAAGCTCTTTGTGATTCAGGTGCTTCTATTTATTTAATGCCTTTATCTGTTTACAGGAAACTTGGACTAGGAGAGGCAAAATCAACCCACATATGTTTGCAACTTGCAGACAAAACTATTAAAAAGCCTTATAGAATAGTGGAAGATGTGCTAGTCAAAGCAGGAAAGTTTAGCTTTCTAGTTGATTTTATAGTGTTTGATTTTGAAGAAGATGAAGAGGTACCTTTAATATTAGGTATGCCTTTTATGTATACTACTAAAGCTATAATAGATGTTTATGAAGGGACTCTTACATTAAGAGTTGGCGAGGAAAGCTGAAAGTTCAATATGTATCAAGGTATGAAACATCCTTCTAACCTTGATAATTGCATGGGAGTTGATGTTATTGATGATTGTGTTGATGAAGTCCAATGATGGAGGTTGGCAAAATTATGTGAATTAGAGGATATTAAAAAGTGTTTGCATGATAATTCTCATGAAAGTGATAAATATTTTGAACAAAAAGAATCATTTATTCATCATGCATTACCTAAAAATATTGAACCTACACTACCTTCAATAATTAAACCACCTAGTTTGGATTTAAAACCATTACCTTCACATTTACGATATACATTTCTAGGTGAGAATGAAACATTACCTGTAATTATTTCATCAAAGCTTACTAAAGAATAAGAAGAAGTAATAGTAGAGCTATTAAAGAAAAGAATAAAATCTATAAGGTGGCAAATTTCAGATATTAAGGGAATTAGTCCATCATATTGCATGTACAAAATATTAATAGAGGATAATCATAAAACTACAATAGAGAGGCAAAGAGACTAAATCCTAATGTGCAAGAAGTTATTAAGAAAGAGGTTCTTAAACTCTTGAATGCAAGAATTATTTCTCCTATTTCAGATAGTTCATGGGTTACTCCTATACAATGTGTACCTAAAAAGGGAGGGATGACAATATTAGAAAACAAAGAGGAAGAATTAATTCCTACTAGAATAGTAAGTAGATGGAGAGTGTGCATAGACTATAGAAAACTTAATAAAGCTACTAGAAAAAATCACTTTCCACTTCCATTTATTGATCAAATGTTAGAAATAATTTCAGCACATGCATTTTGTTACTTTTTAGATGGCTACTCAGGTTATAATCAAATAACAATAGCTCCTAAAGATCAGCATAAGACAACAATTACTTGTCCTTATGGAACTTTTGCATATAGGAGAATGTCTTTTGGCTTATGTAATGCACCAGCTAAATTTCAAAGATGCATGATGGCTATTTTTGCTTATTTGGTTGAAGAGATAATGGAAGTATTTATGGACAATTTCTCTGTTTATGGAAATTCTTTTAATCATTGTCTTTTGAATTTGGATAAAGTTCTTGAAAGATGTGAAAGTAAAAATTTAGTTTTAACTTAGGAAAAATGTCTTTTCATGGTAGAAGAAGGCATTGTACTAGGTCATAAAATTTCAATTGAAGGAATATAGGTTGATAATGCAAAATTTGATATTATAGAAAAATTGCATTATTCAACTAATGTTAAAGGTGTGAGAAGCTTTTTGGGACATGCAGGTTTTTACAGACACTTTATCAAAGACTTCTCAAAAATATCAAAACCCCCATGTAAGTTACTTGAAAAGGATGCACCATTCATATTTACTGATGAATGTAAAATTACTTTTGACTGGTTAAAAAGAGCATTAGTGTCAACACCAATAGTAGTTGCACCAGATTGGATTTACCTTTCGAATTAATGTGTGATGCTAGCGATTATGCTATAAGAGTTGTACTTGGGCAAAGAAAAGATAAAAAGTTGCATGTTATTTATTACGCAAGTAGAACATTTACAGATGCTCAGCTAAACTATGCTACCACAGAAAAGGAGATGTTGGCAATAGTATTTGCATTTGATAAATTTCGATCATATCTCCTTGGGTCAAAAGTAATAGTTTACATAGATCATTTAGCATTAAAGTATTTATTAGCAAAGAAGGATGCTAAACCTCAACTTATTAGATGGGTTTTATTGTTGTAAGAATTTGATATAGAAATTAAAGACAAAAAGGGATCAACAAATCTAGTGGCAAATCATTTATCAAGATTAGAGTTAGATGATGACATGGGAAAGAACATAGAACCAATCAAAGAATTATTTCTAGATGAGATGTTATTTGCTATGGGGATTACAAACACTCCGTGGTTTGCAGACATTGCAAATTTCTTAACTGTGGGCAAGCTACCTTTAGGGTTAACTAATCAACAAAGGAAGAAGCTTATCTATGATGCAAGAGCTTATCTTTGGGAAGAACCATTTTTATGGAAGTTGTGTAATGATGGTATGATTAGAAGATGTGTGCCTAATGAAGACATTCAATCAATCTTACAACATTGTCATGGATTGAATTGTAGAGATCACTATGGATACCAACGGACAACTTCTATAGTGTAAGAGAGTGGGTTCTATTGGCCAACAATTTTTCAAAATGCAAAAAGGTTTGTTCAAGCATGTGATATATGTCAAAGAAGTGGAAACATGACCAAGAGGGATGAAATGCTACAAACAAATATTCTAGAAATCAAAATCTTCGATGTTTGGGGCATTGACTTCACGGGACCATTTCCATCCTTTAGAGGTAACAAACATATTTTAGTATATGTTGATTATGTTTCAAAATGGGTTGAAGCACAAGCTTGCAGTACTAATGATGCAAGAGTAGTTTGTAAATTCCTAAAAAGTTTTTTGCTAGGTTCGGAATGCCCAAATCAATTATTAGTGATGAAGGTACTCATTTTTGTAATAAGATTATAGAAATGCTATTGGCTAGATATGGTGTAAAATATAAAATAGCAGCTCTCTGTCATCCACAAATAAGTTGACAAATTAAAGTCAGTAATAAAGAATTGAAGAAGAGTTTAGAAAGGACAGTGAGCAAATCAAGAAAAGACTGGTTGAGGAAGCTAGATGATGCTTTGTGGGCATATAGGACAGCATACAAGACACCAATTGGGATGTCTCCTTGTAGATTGGTGTATGGAAAGGCATGTCATCTTCCGGTGGAACTTGAACATAAAGCTTACTGAGCATTAAAGCTTTAAATTATGACTTCAAAAAAGCAGCAGAAAAGAGGATGTTACAACTGAATGAACTTGATGGGATTAGAAAAAATGCTTATGAGAGTTCAAGAATTTACAAAGAAAAGACCAAGAAGTGGCATGATGCAATAATCAAGAAGAAGCATTTTGAAGTAGGAGAATAAGTCCTACTTTATAACTCTAGATTAAGACTGTTTAGAGGAAAATTAAAGATAAGATGGTCAGGACCTTTTGAAGTGATTCAAACTTTTCCATCAGGGGCAGTTGAATTAATGAATGCTTCAGGAAATAAGTTTAAAGTTAAAAGTCAAAGATTAAAGAAATACCATGGGGGCAAAATTGATGCATTCCTTTAAGTTGCCTACTTAGATGACATTAACGCATAATCCAAACCATGGTCAAGCTAATGACCTTAATAAACAAGCGCTTCTTGGGGGCTCAACCAAGTTTTATAACTTAGTCCTTATATCTAATTTATTATTTTTATTAAAGTATTTTAATTTCTTTAATTTTTATTAGTTTATGCTAATTTGCAGGAAAACATAATGCCTTAAGAAGAAAAGGAAAATATCAGAGCAATTAAAAAAAAGGGGCTGTAATTTTTATAAATTGATATAATTATGCAATTGAGGTGACTATTAAAATGTTATGAGAAACATTATGCAATTGCATTTTTGTGAATTGTTATGTGTTTAAAAACATGGAATTGTGATTATTGAGCATACATAGAATTGCAATTTATAGGAGTAAAAGAGTGATTGATTGAAAGATTATTTGATTTAAGGTTTGCTAGAATAAGATTGAAATTTTTTTTTTCAGGGCTCAGACACAGCTGTGTCAAGTATGTGACACAGCTGTGTCAAGTATGTGACACAGCCGTGTCCTACTATTAACCAAGGTAATTTTTCTAATCAGATACAATTATGTCACCTAGGTGACACAGCCATGTCAGACAGGCAAGTGATTTTGTTCGAAATCACGAATCAGGTACAATTGTGTCTATTGAATGACACAGTTGCGTAATCAATTTTTAAAAAAAATTTGCGAATTTCAACACGGTTGTGTCACGTACGAGACACAGTTGTGTCACATGCAAGACACAGCTGTCACGTGATTGCACCATTTTACACTTATTTCCTTTTATAAAACATTTTAGTTTCCTTAATTTATTCAGCTTGAATTTTTCTATAAATTCATCATAACACCATTTGAAACATTAACAAGCTTAGAAACCCTAGTTCCCTTTCTCAAAACCTAAGTAAAATCAAAATTCTTTTCATTCCAAGATGAGACCAAAGAGTTGGGCTTCAAAGAAGGTTACTTCTCGTCCTTCGAAAAAAGCATGTACAAGGCATGGAGGGAGTTCAAATAATCCATAAACTCAAGAGGAAGAAGAAAGAGAGGTGACTTCATATCCAACAAATATGCAATTTGTAAGTGAAGTTCATAGAAAAAGGTATGAAGATGTTAGGCATAGGAAAATTCAACCAAATAGATATATGAGTAAGTCAAGCTTAGAGATGGTAGGATTATTTGAAGAAGTTTACATGTATCTAAAGAGAGTGGGTTGGGAGCAATTCATGAGGAAAACCTATCCTACATATGCTAGAGTGACATGTGAGTTTTTAAGTTCTTTTAAGTTTGATGAAGAAGCCAACAAACTATTATTTAGGTTAGGGAATAAATTTTTCGATTTGCCATTGTTTGATAAAGTGCTAGATTTTCCTAATGGCCACCCTACAAACATAGAATATAATAAAGATGAGTTTTGGAGGGAGATCATTGGGTGAAGAGACGTGTTTTATAAGCCTAAGTTGGCTAAGGAATCAAAAATCCTTTCTCATGCACTTCGATATGTCCATAGATTGATGGTTCATACTATTTTTGGAAGAAAGGAGGGTGATGCAGTGGTAACAAGGATTGAGTTGACAGTTCTATTTTGTATGGTGAATGATATCAAGATAGATATATGCCATGCCATTGCCCTTAAGCTAAAGGATGTTGCAACTAGATATTCATCCACAATCAAGAATGGAGGCATAATAACGGCAATTGTCGAGTACTATAAATTTGATTTATTTGCATAGGAATATGACAAGGTCAAAGGAACCGATATGATAGGCCTTCCTATGATGGAATCCATGAACGTGATTGAACATGTAAATGGTAATTGGAGGTTAGTGAGAAGAGTTATAGGGCAAGCTCATGTACAGGCTCAAGGTCAGGGGCAAATGGAGGTTCAAGAAGAAGAAGAAGAGGAAGAGGAGGTTGAATAAATAACATTAGAAGGGATGGCAGAAAGAATTAACAATTTGGAATTGCAAGTTGGAGCTTTGGATGCCAATTTGGGGAGTTTAACAAATGAGGTTAAAATGCTCAATCACAACCCCATGGCATATTTCTGAAGTCAAGGCTTCGAGCCTCCACAAGACCCATCCACACCTCCCAAATGATGATTAATTGAAGATAAACATGTTTTCCATTTTGATTGTATGAACTTTTTATTGTTTTATGTTTTTAAGTTTCTAGTGTTTTGATATTTTGAATTTTAGTTAATTAAAATGTGGAAGGTTTCTTTTTAATATTTTGGTTTATGTTTGTTATTTACGTTTGGTTTATAAGGATAATTTTAATTTTTAATTTCAGTTTTTTATGTGTTTGATTTTGTTCAATTTATATTTTTGCGTTAAATGAAGAAGTGAATTTGATTAAATATGCATTAGGCCTATCGATTTTGCAAAATGTGATTATTTATGATTAAACCAAGTTATAGCTATTGAAACATGTCATCATGAACTTGTGTGCATGATTGAATTGAAAATATATGATTTGTATAAGTACACATCGCATATTGTCAATCTGTAGCAAAAATTGTGCAGATCAGACACAGCTGTGTTGCATTAAAAATCTGCAAAACGACGCTCAGACACAGCTATGTCAACCTGTACATAGCACACACCAACTTGATTTCTTTAAACTTGATTTTAAATGGCCTTTTTCCTTCTAACCTAATAACATTGAGGACAATGTTGAATTTAAGTGTGGGGGAGGGATTTATTTTCAATAAATTTTCATTTTTCAAAAATTTTAAAATTTAAAAAAAATCTAAAAATATTTTATTTCTTTTCCTAATAATAGTAGGTTTATATATTTCCTAAATAGATTGATTAAGAATATTTTACTTTTGAAATTTTTTAAAACAGGAATTTTTATTTTAACAATTTAATTTTTCCTTTTTCAAATTAGGGTTTTTGTTTCTATTTTTATTTTAATTTCTTTTCCTTAAGTTTTTAGGAATCCCCATTTCTAAAAATCATGCAGGATGAAGCATTCATCTTATTATTTTTAAAAGTACTTTATTTTGTTTATTTGCTCTAAGAATATTTTCTAAATTGCTAACATGTCTTTTGAGAAGAAGAGCAAGTATTCAATGGGAGGTGAGAAGAACATGCAAAGAAGTGCAAGAATTCATGATTTGACAACAAAATTTGATTCCTTCTTTCCCATCCATTCGAAAGAAGAAGGTGAAAATTTTCTTTCTCTTCGAAAGCGTGAGTTTAAGCTTCCTAGATTTTTTTATTATGATGTGCTTTATGATGTCGGACTTGAAAAAGATATTCAACTTTAGTGTGATCAAATAGGTTGGACAAATATTGCTACTTTAAAATATGATACATTTTATGAACTTACAATTGAATTTTACACCACATTCAAAATAATTGACAAAGCAGAACAAATTTATGCATGTAGATTCTTTAGTAAGGAATATAGGTTTAATCATGCTATCATGTCCGAAATATTTGGATCTCTTGAGGGAGGATATGTCAATCCTCCTAATGATTTTAATGCTAAATGATTTTGGAAGGTAATTACTAATAATGAGACTTTTGGTATAAGGGAAGGTATGCGTAGTGGATTCATTCAAGACCATTCATTACTTATGATGTATAAATTCATGGCATATAATATTTTTAGAAGACAAGATAGTTCTAGGGTAATAATGAGTGAATTATTTATGTTATGGTGCTTATATTCTAACACTCGAGTTTCGAGTAGACACTTTATTTTCCAAACTTTGAGTCATGTAGTGCAATCAAGAAAGGTGGCTATCTCAATGAGACACATAGTCACGGGATTGGCAATGTACTTTAGAAATAGAGATCTAGACACATGCGGTTTTGGAAGACACAAAACTAAAACACTGAATGCCAAAGCCCTTATTAAAGTCGAAGTTATAATGGATTAGATGACATTACAAGAGCCAAACGCTAGGAGTTGCTACCTATTGCACCAAGGCAAAATAATTCTTTATCTTTACATGATGAAAAGAGTGAAAAAGCAAGTAGCAATGAAGAATGGACCAAGAGGAAAAAGCCGAAAGAAGAGACTTTTAATTGGCAAAGATTCCAAGATCATTTGGAATGAATGGAGCTGAGCATTAATGCAAACTTATACGAAGCACACTTGGAATTTCAAAGAACTGTCAAGTATCAAACACAGCAATTAAAGAAGTTAAGGAAAGCTATCAAGGTTGTGGGTGTTTTTGTTCCATCTTCGCCTCCATCAACCGAATCTCATTGGAGGGGAGTTAGTTTCTTTTTATATTTTGATTTTTTTTGTTTATTTTCTTTCATATTTAAAACTTTTGCATTTAATTATTTGCATAAAAAGGGAATCATGCATTTCATGCATATATTTTTTTTTTTCAGCATATAGATTATATTTTTAGGATTCATTTGCATAACACTTAAGAATTTGCACTCATTTATGTAATGAGTGAGATTCATTATGTGATTGTTTCCTTGAAAAGTGCAATAATCTCCTATTAATGCTTTATTTTGAATTCATTAAGCTATAGGAATAAACCATGGCTGAGGATTTTTGAACTTTAATGAACTTAATGTTTACTTTCTTATTGAGTGATTGAACTTAGATTCTTGATGTTGTAGAAAAATTATTGTAAGTAAAGATTAAGTCTAGTCAATGTTCGTAGATTCTTGCATGTTTTGGAACCATAATAAAAAAAATTAATAAATAAAAATAAATAAAAGTGAGATGGAGCGTAAAATGCACTCACTAAAAAATTGCTTAGAGCATGCTTTGAAGTGAATTATATTTGCATAAGCTCTATCTACTCCAATGCTTTAATATGAGTATGAGTATCCAAAGGACCCTTTAAAGATATCCACACTAAGTAATACAAGAAAGGTGGAGGATAACTATAATTGGGAAACCTTTATAAGAAATTAAATAAAAACATAAAAATGAACCTTGCATGAATGTGACTAGCTAGATACTAGAATGATCTTTCCTTGCTTTCTTTTTCTGCAAAATCAATAGTTAATTTTTATGAATTCAATGAGAAAGTTTGCTCTTCACACGGTAATTTTTATATCCTTGACCTCGGTTTGTTATTTTAGTTTTTGAATTATTAAGTTTTGTATTCATGGGAGATTAGAGTGGTTGATCAAGTGAAGCTAGCTAATGAGTTTTATTCATTGTATGAATGAGCTTTGCTTGAGGACAAGCAAAAGCTCAAGTGTGGAGGAGTTGATGAGTGCTAAAAATGTCATATTTTAAGCACTAAGATATTGCATTTCATTTATAAAATTATAATTTTTTATTATTTAAAAGCATATTTTATATATAAATTGCATTATAACTTAAAATAATATTAAATTTATCATTTTAAGCATTTTAATTACTTTTTATACTTTTTACATTGCTTTTGCATTGATTTTGTAGGTTCTTTCATTTGGGAATCTATGTGGAAAGGAAAGCAATGAGAGCTTAACGCTAGGGGAAAATTTGGCCATAAAAGAGGGCAACAAAATGAAGAGTTCTGACGAAGAGGAGTGACACAGTTGTGTCAAATATTAGACACAGTTGTGCCTGATTCAAAAAAACAAGAGCTGCTGAAGACTGTTCCGACACAGCTGTGTCAAAGAAATGACATAGTCGTGTTAGAGAGCTGCGTTCTGGGAGTCTGTTGCATGACACAGTCGCATCGGTCTGGACAGATTATTTTGGAAAGTTTTTGGAGAACACTATAAATAGAGAAGTTTCATTTTACATATAGGATTTTTTTAGAGGCTACTACCTCAGAAAACAACAGTCTTTACATAAGAATTATTTTATTTTAATTTTAGTTTTTAATTTTCAACTCAAGCTATTGGATTGAAGGACAAGGGTTGATGATTCAAGAAAATACTAAGCAAGCTAAATAAAAAGAGTTTTTCTTCTTATATTCTCTTACTCTTTATTTATTTATTTCTGAATATGTTATCATTCTTCATCTCTTGTTGTTTTTCTCTAATTTCTATGAGTAACTAAATAGGGTTTTAATGAACTTGACTCAATATGAACTTAATCAAATAAATTCTAAATAAAAGGTCATACATTTCATGATAGTTATTGGACTTAATGCTTTTCATAGGCTTAGCTACCCTTTAAATTGAATTAAACACTGGAGTTAGATCGGGAGATTAATTCTAATGAGAAAGGCAATAACAATCTATTAATTTAAATTGACTTGGTCGAGAGATATTTCGATATTAATATTCCATAGAAGATTACTTGAATAAATTAGTTATGATTAGTTATTTGTGCTAGTGAGGGCTAGATAATCATTTAATTATCATAATTGATTAATTAGGGGTGTGCTTGAGAGAGACATCACAATATTAAAGATGCTTTGGAAATGAAATGTTAACCATAATATTCAAAAGTTTATTATCTTTAGAATTAATTTGAGTTGGGGAAATTAAACCCTAACGTCTTTAATTATATAGATTTTGTGACAAACTTTTATATTGTTTTAGATTCATTTTACTTGTTTTTCTCATTGAAATTATCATTAGTCTAGACAAGCAAAATATTAAGAGTAGCTCCGTAATTAACACTATCCTTGTGGGAACGATATCTTTCTATATTACTACTTGCATGATTCCGTGCACTTGCGGATTTCACCCACCAAGCACGGGCATGTTCACATCTCATTCGCGTGCGCACACACACACACACACACACATATATATATATATATATATGCTCATCGCTTGTTGAAGTGAGATGATCAATATTATTATATGTAAGTTCAAAGTGATGATTGATCTTTTTCTTCTTGTATTTATTCTATATATTCTTGAAAGGTTCTTGGAAATACTTCGAGTTTTTACTATCTAAGTTTTTAGGCTTTATCCTGAAAGTGTTTTGTCGTAAAAAAACCCAGAGCAAACATATAGCGGGGACAATAAACACTTAAAAGAAAGTGATTATTTATTTTTTTTCTTTTTTTCTCTTGCATTTATTCTATATATTCTTGAAAGGTTCTAGGAAAAACTTTAGAGTTTTTGCTATCTAACTTTTCAAGATTTATTGTGTCCTGAAAGTGTTTTGTCGTAGAAAACCCAAAGCATACATATAGTGGGGGCAATAAACACTTAAAATAAAGTGATTAAATCATGCGTCAAAGCCTTATATACACCTACTTCCATAACAATTTTTAAGTGTTTATTTCATTTAGTCAAAATGGATACCAAGTCTGATTCAGCTTTCAAGATTGTGAATCAATAATTTATGAAGCTAGATAGATTTGATGGGACAAACTTTACCTGCTAGAGAGACAAGGTATTATTCATTCTTACCGCTCTAAAAATTGCCTATGTGTTAGACAAGAATTTAGCCCCACTTCCTTCACCATAACCTAATGATGATAAAGAAATAAAACAAGTAAGGAAGAAGCGTGAAGATGATGAACTTCTGTGTAAAGGTCACACTCTCAATTATTTAATGAATCGTCTTTATAATCTATTTTTCCCGATGAACTCTCCATAAGAAATTTGGGCTGCATTAGAGACAAAGTATGACACAGAAAAACAAGGTGCTAATAAATTTCTTATCTCTAAATTCTTTGATTTTGCTATTTTTGATAATCGTTTAATTCTATATCAAGTACATGAACTTCAAATTCCAGTTTCAAAACTTAAGGATTTGAATTGATGTTTCTGAACCATTACAAGTTCGTAGTATAATTGTAAAAATTACTTCTAGTTAGAATGAATATTAGAAGAAGTTGTTGCATACCACTGAAAATTTAACTTTAGATCAACTCATGAAACATTTGAGTATTAAAGAAGAGTCACAAGTATATGAAAAGGAATTTGCTTATGAATCTAATCATAAAATGAATTACATTGATGAAAAGAATAAGAATAAAAGAATAAAAGGAAAATTCCTGAGGTTGGTTCTTCAAAGAATTCTAAAAAAGGAAAGACTTATTATAATTGTGGAAAGAAGGGGCACTTCAAACATAATTTTATATTAAACAAGAAATAGAAATTAAACAATTCTGCTACTATAACTAACAGTGCTAATGTTCTTGAATAAGATATTACATAAATTATTGCTATGATTTCTGAATTGCATATTGGAATGATCACAGAAGTGCATGTGACAACAATAAACAAGTCAAATGATTGGTGGTTTGACTTTGGTGTTACCATCTATAATTGCCACAAAAAATCTTTATTCAAAAACTATAAAAAGGTAGAGGATGGACATGAAGTGTTAATAGAAAACCACAATATTGCCGAGGTTCTTAGAAAAAGAAGCATTGAATTAGTATTTACTTCAGGTTCTACTTTTTAATGTGTTGCATATTCCAGAAATTAGAAAGAATTTAGTTTTTGCAAACTTACTTTGTAATAAAGGGATTAAAATTGTGTTAAAGTTTGATAATTTAATTTTAACTAAGAATAGGATGTTTGTTAGGAATGGTTATTCACATGATGGTATTTTTAAATTAAGTGTTGATGTTAGTTGCACATGTTTCTATTTATACTATTGAGTTATCTTTATTATTATGGCATGATCGTTTGGCTCATATAAATTTTAGATCATTAAAACTCATGGCAAACATGGTTTGATCTCTTATATTCATGATGATAAACCAACATATAAAGTTTGCTTTCAAGCTAAAATGACTAGGAAACTATTTCCTAAAATTGAAAGAACATCTAATTTATTAAAAATAGTGCATTCTGATATATGTGAATTAAATGGTATGTTAACTAGAGGTGGTAATTGATACTTGATAACATTCATTGATGATTTTTCAAAATTCACATATGTGTACTTGATGAAAACTACAGATCAAGCTTTTGATATGCTTAAGATTTATAAATCTAAAATTGAAAATTAAAAGAATATGAAAATAAACATCCTAAGGAGTGATAAAGGTGGTGAGTACTTTCCCATTGAATTTTCTTCTTTTTGTGAAGAGCATGGAATTGTACATCAAACAAGTGCTCCATATACACAACAACAAAATGGGATTGCTGAAAGAAAAAAATAGGACATTGATAAACATGGTTAATGCCATGTTAATGAATGCAAAGTTGCCAACAAACCTATGAGGAGAAGCTTTACTCACTACTTGTCATTTACATAATAGAATACCCTTAAGGAAATATAAAATTTTTTCATATGAGTGAGTTATGAAAAAATAGAAAACCAAACTTGAATTATGTTATAGTTTGGGGATGTTTAGCCTTTTATAGAGTTTCAGATCCTAAAAGAGTTAAATTAAGACCGAGAGCATTAAAAGGTGTTTTCGTTAGATATGTGGAAAATTCTAAAGCATATAGAATATTGGACTTGAGTTCAAATGTAATTATTGAATCAAAGGATGTAGACTTTATTGAAAATAAATTTCAAATTGATTTTCATAAAGTCTCTAATGATTCCAATTTGGATAAAGAACCTACTGATATTTAGAATTCTTATATGCATTTGAATAAAAACTCAAATAGTGGTTCTAATAATAAAAAGAATGATCAGGATCCTCCTATTGAAATTACGAGAAGTCAAAGAGCTAGAATAGAGAAATGTACTCCTCCAAGATATTGACCATTTGCATGATCAATCTCTCAATTTGGGTTTTAACAAACAATATGAAGTACTAATATTTTATTTAAGTATGTATTAGGAAATAGAATTTCAATTTAAAGACCAAGATAGCTCTCTAAAATTGAAGTGGTGTAAAACTCGTTTAAAAGAGCTTTTACATGGTAAATTTTAAAGCACAAGAGGCTATACAAAATTCTAGATAAATTTGGTGCAAAGGAGATCATTAAAAGTCAAATTTTGAGGAAAAAGACAACCCCTGACGAGCAGCTATCTAGGTCATAAGGATGCTTATGAGCCAGGCTCAAGAAAGGAAGCAGCAGAGCAAGACAAGTCTGCATCTCTCACGACCGACCCTCACGAGCGGGTCATGATCGTAAGGGGAAAGCAGACTGGCCTCCAACGGCTAGTTGAGCCTCCAACAGTCAAAAACTTTAATCCTCACGAGCTGGAGCCTGCCCTCATAACCTTGAGCAGCTTTTCGACTGCAAAAACATAAAAATCATTTAATGAAGATGAAAGGAGATTAGGGAAGCAATTAATGGCTTCCAATATCCATTTTTCACTCTCTAATTATATGTTGAAGACCTAGAACTTCATTTAATAAGTTAGAAAAGTTGGTTAAGAAATTAAAATTCTTTGAACAATTCTCTCTATTCTTAAAATTCTCATTGTAATTAAGTGTTGGTTATGTGCTAGGTTAGCTCTCTTCTACACCTTCTTTCTTGGGTTGAAAAAGGGAAGTGAGGAGTTAATGCTAGTGGATTAGGTTTAAGTGTAACTCTCAAAAATACTTGTAATTAAGAGCTTGGTTAGAGTGTAGCTTAGAAAAGCTCATTGTGTTGTAAGGTTTAGAGTTTATCCATAAAACTCTTGTAAACTCAATCTCGGTTAATAAGATTGGTGTCGATGTTGAAAATCCTAACTTGGGGATAAGTTAGGTGGAGACATAGATTCATTTGTGAATCAAACTCCTTAAATTTTTATGTTTTTTAGTTCTTCTCTTGCTTTGCTACCTAAATCTTTCTCTAGCTCTTGATTAAGTTTTAATCTTGCTTTAATTTTAATTTACCCTATTCACCCCCATCCCCTCTAAGGCCTCTTTCATAGGATTTATATCTTCTCAATCCATTCTTTTTCTAATTGAAGGCGATAGGTCTATAGTTTTTAATAAAATTCCAATTTTATTTACTGTTGAGAGTGATCCAAAGACATTCCAAGAAGCAATGTCTTCTAGAGATTTGGCCTTTTGGAAAGAAGCAATCAATAATGAAATGAACTCATTGTTGAGTAATAACACATGGATTATTATTGATTTGCCTCTCGGTTCTAAACTAATTGGCTGTAAATGGGTGTTTCAAAGGAAACACAATATTGATGGATCATTGCAAACCTTTAAAGCTAGATTAGTAGCAAAAGGGTTTAAGCAAAAGGAGGATATAGACTATTTTGATACATATGCTCCTATGGCTAGAGTAACATCCATTAAAGTACTTTTAGCTTTAGCATCGATATATAATTTGCACGTGCATCAAATGGATGTTAAAATAGCGTTCTTGAATGGTTATTTATATGAGGAAGCATATATGGAGCAACCAAAAGGATTTGTTCTACCTGGAAATGAACATAAAGTATGTAAATTAATTAGATCACTTTATGGTTTAAACAAGCTCTAAAGCAATGGCATAAAAAGTTTGAATCTGTGATTTTAGAATATGGTTTTCAACATAATAATGCTGACAAATGCATATATTCTAAATTCACTAAAAAGTTTAGAGTTATTATTTGTCTTTATGTTGATGACATGCTCATTATTGGGATAAATTTAGATAGTGCTTATGATATAAAGAATTATTTATCCTTAAGCTTCAAATGAAAGATTTAAATGAGGTAGTTACAATCTTGGGTATCAAAGTTAGAAAGCACAGTTGGGTTTTGCTTTTTGTCACTCTCATTATATTGACAAAATTTTGAATAAGTTAAGTCACTTGAACATCAAAGATGCAAACACCCCTTATAATATTTCATATACGTTCGTTGAGAATACTAGTAAAACAATAGCACAAATTGAATATGCTAGTGTTATATGTAGCTTGATTTATGCAATGCATTGTACAAGGCCTGATATTGCTTTTGAGGTTTGTAAATTATTAAGATTCACTAATAATCCTAGTGTTGATCATCGAAAAGCAATAGAAAGGGTACTTGGATATTTAAAGAAAACTATAAATTGGATTTTTCGGCTGTATTAAAAGACTAATGCTAGTTGGATAACTAGTGCAAGTGATAATAAATCTACCTCTGGTTGGATTTTTACACTTAGTGGCAGCGTTGTTTCTTAGGCATTAAAGAAACAAACATGTATTACTCATTCAATGATGGAATCCAAATTTATAGCTTTAGCAGCTGCAAGTAAGGAGGCAAATTGGCTAATAAATTTACTACTAAATATAAAGTTATGGCCACAACTGATGCCAACCATTTCCTTATAATATGATAGCCAAGCTACTATGTCTAAAGTTAGTAAAATATACAATGGAAAGTCTAGACATATAATCTTAAGACATGAGTTTATAAGGCAATTGATTGTGATAGTATTATTACGATAATGTATGGAAGGTCTTGTAAAAAATTGGTAGATCCATTTACAAAAGGACTCTCGAGAGAACTTCTACCGGAATAAGATTAAGACCTTTTAACTAAGCTTATCAATTGATGGGAACCTAACTTCCTATTAGCACTACCACTAATAAAGAAGTGTAATGGGTAATAACAAGTTAATTGATAAGTGGTGTTAAGTAGTACTAATGTTAATAATTTAGTACTAAACTATTAGGAGGATGAGTGGTTTATTCTTAATGAAGTTCAAAGGTTTAAATTTTTATAAATCTAGGAATAAGATTAAGAGAACTTCACCTATATGAACATAAGAAGTGATGCCGCTTTAACAAAGTAGTAAAACTTTGTAAATGTTCATGAATTCAGGATTGTAGCACAAGGCCATATTAGTGCTAAATTTTGTGAACGTGTGAAAGAAATTAAATAGTTTCATGTGTGTGATGTCTTGGTTTCTAATATTAATAAATCTTGGTTTAATACTTAATCACCATTAACATTGGTTTTGGTTTAAAAGGTATACCACCATTAATTTCATTAGGGATTTGAAATGTTTACACTAAGTAATAGTTTAAATGGAAATATACTATTACTATGCATGCAACTTATTTTAATACTTTATATTATAAACTAAGTGAGGGATTGTTGAAATAATTCAATATAGTTTGAAGTATAAAGTATATAAATATAAGAGAAATATGTATCTCACTTTGTTTTCATAAAAAAAAAAAAAAACAAGTGCAAAAACATGTTGGAGAGCAACACAGGCATGTGCACAGCCATATTGAGTGTATTTGATGTAATACGGGTTATTTGGTAGTGACCAACACGATTGGAAGTAGGGGCGTGTTCCAAACCGTGTCTAACAAGCATTTTATCTAGAAAGCAACACAATTTGAAGTGCAGGAGTGTTCCAAACCGTGTTTGACAAGTTTTGAACTTCTAGAGACAGACATGGGCAAGAAAATGGGCGTGTTACAGGGTGTGTTGATAGACACAACCATGTCATCTGGTGTGTCTTGGGAAAATATATTACCAGTTTTTTTTTTAGTTACAACCATTCAATGAATGGTTGTAACCTTTCATTGAATGATTGTATCTTAAATTAAAAGATACATATAACCGAATGAATACGCATCTCCTGCACATTTAAATATAAATATTGATTTTCTTTTGTTCTTTCTCTTGCATTTGTTCTATATATTTTTGAAAGTACTATCTATGTTTTCAAGTTTTGGTTGTATCATGAAAGTGTTTTGCCATAAAAAAATCTAAAGAAAATTAGTGGGGGCAATAAACACTTAAAAGAAAGTGATAATATCACGCCTCAAAGCCTTATATACACCCACTTCCATAACATTAAAGCTATTTTAAAGTGTATCTATTAATTATATCATGGCTTGAGAACAAGCCAATAAAAGTATATTTGAGAAAAGATTTAATTGTAATCGTGGTGCAAAGTTCACCTTTCTTTGCTAGTAGTAAAGCACAGTTGTGTAATTGCTTGGCGCATGTGCCAGGGTGAGCACCTCAATTTATACTTAGGCATGACTGTGTTAGCACTTGGCATGGTTGTGTCAACACCTAGTATGGCCATGTCACCCTTAAAGTCTTTCTTCATCATTAAAGCTGATGTAAGATATATATTTATTGAGTTTTTGGATGAGCAAATGACCTCCATTTGATCTGAAACTTTATGTTTTTTTAATACTATAAACTTAATATTTAGACTGAATTGGTGGTTAAAATAAGCTAATTAGATTTTCATATTTGTGGTTAAAGTGTATACCCGAATTCTGCCATATATGTGAACGCAAAATCGAGGGTATTGAGCTTTCTTTGCCCTTATATTAGTTGTGCATACTTGGAGTTCACATGTAATCTTATTTTGTGAGTATCAAAAACTCTGATGGTGTTGAATCCTATCCATGGATGATTATTTTGTGATGTAAAACTTAGACAATCTAGTGGATAATGTTTATTTTGCATATTTTTGTATATCACTGTTTAACAAAGATGCTGGTGAGATGGGTGTTACAGGAAAGAACCATCTTCAATCTCCTCTTTTAAGTGCTTCTCAGGTAATCTGATTTTTAGTATCTATAAAAGCAAAACGATCCATATATTCTATTAATGGCAAAGGTGCATTTACACCCCTAATATTTACACCGAAGAGCACATATGCCTTTAACGTATTTTTTGGACCATTTAAGCACAAAATTAAGTTTTTTCTGTGTTTTTAGCCTCTCAAATAATGGTAAATGACTTTGAAATTAACTGAGTTTATCTTCAACTGATGTGGCAATCATACAAAAAGAGATGGTCCCATAACTTATTATCTCTCTGCCAATCTATTTAAAAAATCATAAAGAGACAAAAAAGTAAAAAAAAAAAGGAAATGTATTTAATTAAGAGCTAGAGATGGACACACAGAGGAATTAAATTGTTGCATGTGGCTTTTCTATTTTGATCTATTCTTCTTCTTTTTGAACAACAAGAATAATCAAACAGCAACAACAAACCCATCACCTTCTTCTTCTTCTTCTTCTTTTTCCTCCTTTTTGAACTATTCTTCTTATTCTTCAATGGTTGTTAATTTCAACCCTTGTGCATTCACACATAGGGGTATCCAAGATCACTACCCTCATGGCCTTCTTCTTTCGGTCAAGTCACAGGGCTTTCACTTTGTTTTTTAGCTCTCTGTGTTTTTTTGTTAATTTGGTTCTCATGTTTTTTTTTTTTCATTGAATTTCAGATGGAAGGTTTTGCTTTACCAAGTTTTGAGTCTACTTCTATTTTAAAGGATAAAGATATTATCAAGTCAATAACTATTTTTTTTTTCAGAACCCATAACCCATGTGTTGATTTTGCTTGTTTTGATTAATGTTTTTTTTTTTAATTCTTTAGAGTGGAAAAGAATGGTGAGGTATCTTCTGAAATTATGATGGTAGGTGATAAAGCTAATGCATTGGAGGTGGTAGAGATTGTGGATACACAACCTGTGGCTAATACAACTATGAAAATTTATCCTGCTGAGTATAAGAGAGAACAAGATCAAATTCTTAGAGATTTTAGGTGCAACCGTAAGTCCATTATTGATGAAGTGTTTTTATCAACTTTGTCCTCTACTAGCTCAAGCCTCACAACAATTGTGCCTTTGACTTCAGCTTCCATCATCACACGGGTGATTGGACAGTTGTGCTTCTCTAAGCTTTTTGGAGATAAATCAACAAATGATACATGGCCTTCACTTGTAAGTGTCCCACTTGATGTTGTTAATTCACATGAACTCTTTGGTAATACATGGCTCGTCCTTGAAAGAGCTAGCGTGGATGATAGGGGAGGAGACTCGGCGAGTTGGGAAGTGAGTTAAGGAGGAAGATCCAGTACGCTAACCAGAACCAATGCAGGTAGAAGAAACAACGTTCAGCTTTTAAAAAGCTTGCACAGGCCATGGCTTCACGAGAATGAAAGTGAAGTGCAGTCTTTTTGTGTATTTTTATATTTTATTCTCACAAGAGTTCACTACCAACTACTGGTGTTCAAGAATTTTATGTTCCAAAATACAGCAAAACATGATCCAAAAATAATGTAAAGGGTTTATGTACTCTTCAGCCTAAACATTAAGGGCATAAATGCACCTTTGCCCTTCCATTAAAGTTTTGCTTTAATACATCCACTTTAAAGAACAGTACCCATTGAAAGATTAGATTTAAAAATCTATTTCATATTTTTTTTATTATTTGCAGTGGTGTTATTAGCCAGCTCATTCTGATGCCCTTTGAAAAGGAAAGCAACTAAGCATTGCAAGAAAACGATCAAAATTTTGTTGAAACGTTACAAGCTGGAAAAGGGAGGAACCAACAGAAACTACACCTAGCCAACATCAAATGGGCATGATCATCATATATTATTAAACTATTATCTGTTCAATACATATAATGAATTGGCTACTCCTACCACTATATATATTAGATAGTGAGAAAAAAATAATAATAATTTTGGAAACTCCCCTCACTTCTAAGAGACTAGAAGAACAGCTGCTGCATGGGGGGGTGTGTCTAGGTAAAATTTCTGCAATGATCTGCTCTCAAATGCTGTTTCAAGAAGCCATCACCAAAGGGGATCCATACCCATTTCTATGTGACTTTTGCCATCTCCATGCAACCTGTAGGCTCTCTAGGAGATCAGTGTGCTGTGCTGTCCAGTTCAGCTCAACCCTAATCTTAGTAGGGTCACTGTAAACTTCAGCATAGTCACCAGGTCGACGAGGTAAATAGTCGATTTTGATGTTCACACCAGTTGCCTTCTTACATGCCTCCACAAATTCTTTGACAGATCTACCTGATGATAGTAAGCAACCAGGAGAAAGAACACTATGAACATAGGAATAGAGAACAAATTAAACAAATATTTTACTTTTAAACTGCACAACTCACCTTTTCCGGTACCAACATTGTAGATGCCAACTTTACCAAGCGCTGCCTTCTCGAGAGCTTTAACATGAGCATCAACAAGATCAGTAACATCAATATAATCTCTTATACAAGTGCCATCATGTGTCTTGTAGTCTGTTCCTTTGACCTGCAAGAAAATGGCCAAACCAGATTGATGCAGTTAGGAGCTTGATACATCAGAATGCACGAATGCACAAATAAGTCCACATTTTCTAATTGCTCGTGTATTTGCATCGTCAAAAGTTAAAGAGCTGAAGTCACACCAAGCATTGCAAGAAGCTAGCCAAGGTTTTTCCTAGGCTGCCAATTTTGAGCAGAAGAGATAATGTGTGACCACAAATTTCATAGTAGAAACTTCAGCAGGAAGTCAATCATTATCCAGATTTTTTAAGCTATTTCCAACAAATAATAACTGATGGGGCAGCTCCCAAGCATTTAAAAGTCTGGTGATGCTGCTACAAATTAAGCATTCAAGGAACAAACAAATCCAGAAATAGAAGAAAATGATCAAGGTTCTGCAAAAGAGTAATGAAAACAACGAAGCAGGAAGATTCTGCCGCAAGGTTTAAATTTCCAGCATTAAATGTAGAGTTGCTCATCATACACAGTAAAATCCAAAGACGAGTAAAAACCAAACAAATAAAAAAAAAGGAAGAAGAGGTTTTGCAAGTCCAAGTGACATCAATCATGTAGCAGGCAAGTACAATGGTTAACATTTCATTTTCCATGCTAGATATATATTATTTTACAAATTCTCAGCTATGATTGAAAAAGACAATTACACAGTTACATCAATCACATATATAACAAATTTTACAAATACATGCATTTAGCAATGTAACCATGAAATAACTCAGCAGGCAAAAGTTGTAACTTTAATAAAAAAAAAAAAAAAAAAGAACAAGAATGTAAATAAGCATACCTTCAACCCAGGAATAATACTGCGAGCAGCATCAAAACAAGCACCAGAAATGCGTCCATGTTCTCTCAGTTCAGGTCTGGGAGCCTCACCAAGTCTGCCTTCTGGATCTGAACCAATCACGTTAAAGTATCTGAAAGTCATTCACCAAAACAAAAAATCAAAGTCAATAAATACCACTGAGGAGAACAAATTCATAATTGAAATTTCAAATAAGAAAAGAACAAAAAAGAAAAAAAGTGCTCAAATGCACAGTGTGTGTTTATAATAATATATAGTCTAAGCTACTTGCCTAAACCTGGTAATATACCAAGTTTGACCATCTGAACTGGATGCCTTTCCAGTATGTCACAAAATTAACAAAAATTGCTGAAAAACTGAAAGAGAGTTCCAGACTTAAATAGCACCTTTTTGTTTTTTTTTAATAAAAAGGAAATAAATAGGACATCATGTGTCCTGAGATTATCAGTTATCCCGATTTCTGCAAATAAAGTCCCCCCAAATCCAAGATTTGACCAAAAAAAAATGAAACAATGGTAAACATACTTATCATGACACTGCAGATACCATTTCCGGACAGTTTCATAGACACTAATTGTAGTGGAACAAAAATAGGAAAAAAAAATAGATGGAAACCATGTAACAAACCCCACCAGGAAGTCATTCGATGGCAAAAACAGCAGCAATAATTTGACTTTGTTGATGTCTAGTTTCTAATGATTGACTCAAGGTACAAACTCATTTTGTTCTTAATGCAATTTTTTCACTTGTTCAACAAGCAAAAAATAATAAATTAATATTCTTGAAAACAATGAAAGCTTCCGGCGAAATAATGCAAAGACAATACATAATGAAAACCTTTACCTGTAAGAAAGAGTAACAATCAAAGGAAAAGAGTCGAAACAACCAGAGAATTCTATCACAAGGAGTCAATTCCAGTACTAACCTTAGTATCATAACTGCCATTTCAGAATTTTTAGAAAAATCAAGAATAATATCTTCTGCCATCTTCTTGGCTTTTCCATATGGATTAATAGGGACCTGAGATTATGAAGTTATACAGATCAGCCATCTAGAATTAAAACACCAATGCATCTGTGGTGGAGTGTCTTAGCTCTAACCTGTCGAGTGTCTTCAGTAATAGGCATCTTCTCAGGCTCCCCATATGTCGCACATGTGCTTGAATAGATTAAAGTCTTAACATCATGTGCAGCCATTGACTCCAATACCACCAAGGTATTCGATGTGATGTTGTGGTAGTACCTTCATAAACAAGGTAAAAAATATCATGATTAGGTAGAAAATTCAGCAAGATAATTTAGATAATAAAAAATTAGTACTTTAATGAGAGGATGACTTAAAACAGATTCCAACTCTTGTTAAATTAGTACTTTAACAAGAGAGTGAGATATATCTCTACAGATTCCAACTCTAAAACAGGAAAAATATCAAAAGTTATCATCCCTATCAGCATCTAATTATTAGCTTCAGCTCCTGTTTCAAACATCAGTATTTGTTTTCACACTAACAACTTATTCATTTTACTACCATCACCACATGACACACAAATTGCCATGAGAAGTTGATTGTTGGATCCAACTTTTAACAAAACAAAATTTAGCATGCCTAAACTTACTTAAGAGGATCCATAGTGCTCTCCCCAACATATGCAACAGCAGCAAAGTGCATCACCGCATCAAATGCATTTTCTGAAAATATCTTATTAACCTGCAAGTTCAGTTAAGGAAACAAGTTGCAGCATCCAAGTTCTGCTGTCCATATTAAAAACAATTTCAGATACTATAAATGGTTCAACAAGGATACAGATTTTGCATCGCCCAAGTCAGCATATATGAACTGAAGCCTCCCAGGTTCTGGAAATAATTCTTGTAGAACCTTTACAGCGCCCAAGTTTCCCCGTGAGAGGTTATCCTATCAAAAAATAACAAAAGCCATTTTCTCTTATAAGGCCATAGCTGTTGACATAGTAGCCATTTAAATGACACAAAGAAGAAATAGTAGATAGCAGGAAATGAACATACCACTATGGTAACCCGGTAACCATCCTTCAGAAGTCGCAATGAAGCATGTGAACCAATGTAGCCAGCTCCACCAGTCACTAGGACGTGAACAACCCCTTCTTGACGCAAAGAGAACTGGAAAACCAGCCATAGAATATATTGCATGTTATGAAATTACCACAGAAGTTCAACCAACTGCTGTGACAACAAATTCCACAAATGTAGGCAATAGCAGCAACTTGACCAAGCCCAAATTTTCAGTTCCTGTTCTATTGTTTCCCCAAATTTGAAACAACCCCAAGTTACAGGAAGTAATACCCATATACTACAACCAACAATGTGTTATCATTCATCAAACATCGATGCTAAGGAACACTAACAAGAAAATTTACATTTTTTAACCAAATAAAAAAAGGCAGTGACTGCCCAAAATCTGAAATGTCACGTCCATCTACGCTCGTCTGTGTGCTTTAAATGATTGAAACAATTTTCCCTTGTTAAATAACATCATGACACTCGTGGATAAAGGCTTTCTCCACATCTTGGAGTGCCCTGATGCTTATATGCACATTCTACAACTTCAAACAAAAGAGACAACCGGGTACAATTCTTTAAACATGCTAAATAACCAGCTACAATTCTTTAAACAAGCAAAGACTAAGTACATTGAAGCAAACTGATACAGCACTGCACCTAGTCAACAGGACAAGATTAAAAAAAAAGGTGAGAACCAATTACCGGGCTGGGGGTATTAAACGTTGGGGATTGCTTGAGCATAATAATGCACAAGGCCGTGAGGAGAGCAGCCAAAAGAATCTTCCCCACAACATTGCTCTTCCTCTTTGGGTCAACGTAATCCAACCCTGAAACAGCAAAGAAACAAAACAAAGTTCAATCGACATAAAAGCTATAATTCACACAACAAAAATAAATAAATAAATAAAATAGATTCCAAAATCAAGAGAAGTCACCATAATATTAAAAGTTACAAATACAAAAAAGGGGAAAGAAGCGTGTAACAGTATGCAAATGTAGAGGAAAAGCAGACCTCCAAGCGGCATAGATCTGTTGGGTCTTTGCTGATTTCTGGTCCTGCCAAAATTTAGCATCTGGAGAATCTCTTCAATGCTAATATCTTCAACAGGATACAGAAGCAACCTTCTGTATCAATGATCACCTAACAATTCTCTGCCTTTTACCGCACAAATCTGCGGCAAACAAAAAATCAAGCAATTGGCAATGTCAATTCTGAATTACGATTAAAAAGAAAATAAGAACTTAAAAAAAAAACAATTATATACAGATAATAAAGCAAAAAAAATGCAACATGAAAAGGCAAAATGAAAACCAAAAGGAAAGGGTTGCTGGGCCCTATTTAATGCAAAATATATAAAAGAGCAGAAAGGAAAAAGGTTAAATAATGGAAAGCATCAAAATTTTTACAGCAGAAATAGTCAAGAAAACAAAACCCAGATAAAAAAGAAATTCAAATTTCAATAATGAGACAGAGAAAGATCAAACAAGTGGGAAAAGAGAGTTTCTAATTTCTCACATTCAAGATCCAAAAGAGAGGAGAGGAAAAAAAAGAAAGAAAAAAGCATCATGTAAAAACCAAGCTCAAATTTTGGACATATATAATAATTATTTTTGTCAGGGCATGTCTGCACAAATAGCAAAAAAGGAAACAAAAAAAATTCTGATAGAACATCTGTGAAATCCTATCATACATAAAAATTTCATGGGTCAATTTTTTCTAAGAGAAAAAGGAAACAAAATCCAAACGTTCATGAGCATTCCATTTCAAAAGGATATTAAATCCAATAAAAAGAAAGATAAAGAAGCCAAAATTGAAAGAAAAATATTGAAAATTGGCAAGATCCAAAAATACCCAGATAGATGAGATTACACACTATAGAAAAGAAGACCAAGTCAGCAATGTTTTAACACATTCAAGAACCAGAAAGACCAGAGACGAAAGGGGTGACAAAAGACAATCCCAAAGCATAACTGAAGACTATATAAATATCCATACATATGCATAAACACCTGAAAAAACTGAAATTCCGAATCTTTAAAAAGAAAAGGAAAGGCATTAACGGCAAATGCACACAACCTGGTTTGGTTTTGTTTTTCTTTTAAATAATAATAAATAAATAAAAAGGATTTAAACAAATTTAAAGGAGAAATCAAATTTAAACAGTCACAAGATCCACGCAAGACAAAGATATAGCAACATGAAAGAAGGAGCAAAGCAAAGCACACGCATGACTATAACCAGAAGCATAACCATGACAGAAACATGACCGACCCATCAAAGAAAAGCACATAAAAAAAACAAAACCCAGAATCAAAATTCAACTTTTTTTAAATTTTTTACTCACATGAAGGGAGGGGAGGGGACGAAACGATCAAATATGCAAAGAGAAAGATGGAAAGAAAAAGGGAATTTTGTAGAAAAGAAGAGGGGAAGAAAAAAAAAGGTCCTGGAGAGGTATTGCTATTGATGGGCGTAGCAACTCATAAGAAGAAGGAGAAGAGAAAGAGAGTTGTAATAGGCGAAGAATTCTCATTTGTTTCTATTTTGTCAAAGCAGGCCAGGCCAGCCTCCTCTAGAGGAGACGCACGCAGCAACAACAGCACCAGTTACAGCGAACCCAAAATTATTTTTATTATTATTATTATGAATTAATTAAAATATTTTTAAAATTTCAAAAATTTAAAATTTATTTTTTATTAGTATTTATTTATTTTTACCATAGAGGGTCAGAGGCCAATCATCGTCGTCGTCGTCGAGGGCGGGCGAGAAATGCGGGCCTTTTTGGTCGTTTGTGCTGGCTCCTATTATTTGCTGCCATCTCATCTTCCAATTCCTCTACTTCCGATTCTTTTTTCTTTATTACTTTTCTTTTAGGACGTGGGCTCGTCGTTGGATGCCTCGATGACCTGTCAGCTTCAGATTAAAACTAAAAAAAAAATTTTATATCATTATTTTTTATTATTCATTACTTTTTTAAAAATTCTACTGTTAATTTAATTAGGAATAAATTACTATTTACCTCCTTATATTTTAGCTTAATACATTATTTCATCCTAATATTTAAAAAAATATTTATTCATTTCTAACATTTACAACAGTTAACACTCATTAGTCCTCTGTCAGGGATGAATTAATATTTTTTTACAACAGTTAACACTAATTAGTCCTCTGTCATAGATGAATTAATATTTTTTCAAATGTCAGGGATGAAATAGTGTATTACGCCAAAACACAGAAGAAATAATAATTTACCCTTTAATTTATAATTCCTCTCATTTTAATTTATTTTAATCACCATAAAATATCATTTTATCATCTAATAAGTATTTATTAATAAAATATATTTTATTTTATAAAAATTAAAGTAATTATTTCAATAGTGATTATTAACAAAATATATTTTACTTTATAAAAATTAAAATAACTATAAAATACACCTTAGAAAGGTATTTTGTATACAAAAATTTATCTAAATTTTAAAAATTATAAATATTTTATTTTAATTTTTGAGAAATAATATTATTTTTCTTAAGCATAAAAATAAGTAATTTTTTGTGATAACTTAATATTTTTTTTGTTAAATTATTACTACGTAAAAAACTAAATCATTTTTTATGAAATTAATTCTTTTAATTATATTCGTAAAATGGTAGTGCCACTTTATCAAATGAAAGTGTTTTTTTTTTAATTGATATTTTTGCAAGGAAAAAAACCTAAACTTGGAATTATTTACCAAAAAAAGTGAAAAATTATTATTATTTTTTGAAATAATATTATATTTATTAAGTGTAAGAATTAATATTTTTTTTCATTAACTTGGTATGTTTTTGTAAACTATTGCTATTTTTAATTAAAAATAATTTTATGTAAAAATAGTTAAAATAATTTTTCTTTGTATTATTACAAAAAAATATTAAAATTAATTTCATAAATACATCAAGTATAACAAAAAAAATACTAATTTTTATATTTCTTAACAATGATGTTATTTACAAAATATTTTTTTGTTTTTTTAAATTTAAATAAATTTTCCTAAACAAAAGTATACTACTTTGGCCTAAACAAAGATAAACTCTTATACTAAAAAATTCTCATTGGCTTTGGCCAAATGGCCAAGATAAGTCTGAGCATGACTTTTGGAGAACTCGGATTATTCTAAAAAATTGAATTAAAAATTTTCATAATCAAAAATTTTTGTTGACTATTTGACTTTCTCCAAATTAAATTATTTCCAAAATTTTTATTGGGATGGATCTGAAAAATTCAAATTCTTCGAATTAAAATCTGTTTTGAACCACTACGAATTGTACCAAACTGAAAAATCGAAACTATAACCGATAATTTAATGGAATTAGAGTTATATATATATATATATATATTAACATTATATTGTACCGATCTTTTCAATAATTATATATATATATATATATATTAACATTATATTGTACCGATCTTTTCAATAATTATGTTCAATTTATTAATATTGGACCTACTAATTTAACTTATAATCTAAAATAATGTCATTTTAAGTATTTAAACTAAAAAATTTCACTCATCAATTAAATTATTTTAAATCACAAAAAATAAATATTAAATCAGTAAATAGTATTTTAGAATATTATAATATAATTTCTATTGAAAAATTCAAATTCACCTTCAA
The DNA here is from genome assembly GCA_949671775.1 of Mallotus repandus. NCBI lineage: Eukaryota > Viridiplantae > Streptophyta > Magnoliopsida > Malpighiales > Euphorbiaceae > Mallotus > Mallotus repandus. The sequence continues at coordinate 3,778 of CATIWM010136394.1, read as the reverse complement.
TAATAAAATTGCAATATAATATACTTTCTTAATAGCTATGGTGTTATTATTATTTTATGATATATATTATTTATATAAATTTTTCATAAAAATATAATAATGGTATGGTATATTAGAGTATATTATAAAAATTTTAATAAGATTTTTATAGCAAAAAATAATGTTAAACAAAACTATAAAAAATCGTTTAATTTTATGATAAAATTATGAAATGGTTTGTAGTTTAATAGTTCAATTTGAATTATATCTTCATTTATTTTTTAAATTGGAGAAGAACCAATCTCCAAACCAAATTGAACTAAAAATTTTAATTTTCAAACTAAACCGAATCGAGAATTTGAAGTGATTTTGGGATCTTAATTTTTAATTTTTTGATATTTTATAACAATTTCAAAGAATTGCATTCTCCAAAGCCAATCCAACCATAGGATTAAATCCCAACCCCACCCCACATCTTCCAATTCTTTCTGATAAAAAAATTATCATTGTGACAACAAATTAACATTCTTAATATTGAAAAAGCACAAAACCATAAGCCAATTTTTTATAGTTATCCCTAAATTTCATTTATCAAATTTATAAAATTTATATAATCTTCAAAAAGTCATTTCCCTTATTATTAAAACTAGTAGTATATCTAAGTGTTGCACAGGATATTAATATTTATTTTTAATATATTTTTATTGGTAAAAATATAAATTATTTTTAGCTAAATACAAATAAATAAGTTTATATATATTAAAGTAATAAAATGAAGAATTTTAAATTGGTTTAATAAAATAAGTAGAATGGAAGTTAAGAAATATAAAAAAAATTCCTAAATAGGCAATCAAATAATTAATTATTAAAAATATTTTAAAAATTTAAAATTTCTTTTGAATAGTTAAAAAATTTTAAATTTCTAATGGTTGTACACTTCAATTTTTTAATGATGGTCATGAACATATTTTTTGTATTTATATATGTATTTTAATTGTCAAAGAAAAATTTAAATATAAAAAAATATATTTGAAAAAAAAAAGTTGCATTCAAATAAGATTTTAAACAAAAAATTTAAAAACATAATTATAGAGATTCAACCATCCAATGAATATTTGTATGTTAAATTTTTTAAAAATATATATATAAATTGCACAACCTTTTCACACCAAATTAAATATAACAAAAGTTTTACATTTGGCTGAAGAAAATATTGACAAAAAACCAAATAATATAAGTTGATGAATCAAAAAGACAAAAAGGAACACATATTAAAAACGCAAAACAAATTATGCACAATTTTACATGGATGGTGATTTTATCAATTGAATTCTCTTTTTATATATAAATCTCATTATTTTCACCGGAGCTTGCACTTATCATATGATTCCAAATATATTCAAATCCACTCAGTATACATAAGTAATAATTATACCTGCAACTTCTCAATTTTTGTCACCTGTTGCCTTTGTTAAAATAAAGAACAATAGATCATTAAAAATATTATGAATCACAAAGCCCTTTAATATCACTTGGAGATTCATTATCATTGTTAAAGAAAAAAAAAAAATTTAAGCCGATTGAGGTTAAAAACAATTGAAAAGATACCCTACAAAATAATGTTTTCAACTTCAAGCAATAACTATTTAAAACATTTAAATGTAAGAACAAAAAATGTACTATTTGTCTGAGTTCCGATTTTCATATGGAAAAGTAGACAATTCAACAATTAACAAAGAACAAAACAAATATTGAAGAGAAAAAAAGGATATATATAATAATAATTAATTATGAATATTAGTTATTTAACCGAAAGTAACTTCTCAAATTTAAAGAATTTTATTTTAATTATAACACTTAAAATAATTTAAAGAATTTTATTTTAATGATAACACTTGGAATTTTTTAAGTATATTTTTAATAGAAAATTATTGTAAATTTTTAGGATATATATATATATTAAATATTGAGCGTCAAAGTCATAAAACTAAAAATTTGACAAATGTCACTTTTCATAATTGAGCATTCACTCCTAAAGGCTTATGTGTTAAATTATTAAATTTCACAACATTTTCGATAAAAATATTTGAAAATTTATTTTTAGTAAAATATACAGATTTTATTTGAAGTAAAACACTCCAATGCTATTACATTCAAAACATTACTATTTTTTTCCATAAGAAATTATATCTTTTATTTTAACTGAAACATCCTCTTCTATTCAAATAAAAACACTTTTTTTTTAACCTAAAAAGTAAAAAAAAATGTAATTTTCACCCATTTTATATATTTATTTTATTTTATTTATTCAATAATTATTAATATTATGCTTATTAAAAATAATATATACTCTATATAAAAATAATAAGTTTTCATTTTTATATTTGAATAATTTATAGTTTTTTATTCATTAAAATTATTTATTTTGAGATATTTATATTATTTGTAGTCTGCAAAGTGCGAATTCACAACTAGTTTAACATATAAGTGTGTGGAGATGAATTCTAAATTATGGGAAGGAACACTTATCAAAATTTGAAGTAATAACTTTGGAACTTATCATTTAATATATATATATATATATATATATAGACACACACACTAACTAGTAATGTTTCGCTCGTGAACAAATAATTTCTCAGACTTGTTTTAGTGAATAAACTATTAGACATATACTTTAATACTATTAATAGAAATTTTAAAAATAATAAAAGTGCTATATATTTATATAACATTTTAATATTACAAACTTAACATAGTTATAATTCATCACAATTTTGATAAAATTTTATTTAAATATTTATATAAGATTTCTTTAATATTTATTATAATTAATATTTTCTCAATTCTAAAACTAATTTTATATAAAAAAAATCACAACCATAATTAATTATAAAATAATAAAAATCATTAGTTTTTTTCTTAATAAAAATTAAAACTAATAAAAATTATATTATGTATATGTAATAATATAATATAGCAATCTCATTAAAATTATAATTTATTACAATTTTAGTAAATTTCTATTTGAGCAATGATATATTATTTTTTCAATATTTTAATATTAATACTTTTATTTACCTAAAAGTAATTTAATGTAATTTGAAAATTTCAGCTAATAAATAAATGATAAAAGTTAATTAATTTCATTTTAATACTTTTTATTAAATTATAATAAAAATATCTAAAAATGATAATTATAGTTCTTTTCATATATAATAAAATACTAGTTTCAAACAAATTATATGCTTTATTTTTTAAAATATGATTATAGATCAAGACAAATAAAAAATTTTAATTAATTTAATTTTAGTTCTTTACTTAATAAACTTTAATTTAATAAGTTTTTAAAATAGTAAGAGTATTGTTTTATTTATATGGCAATCTAATTTTTCAATCTTCATATAGTTATATTATAACAAAGTAATTTATTACAATTTTAATTTTATTTGAATAATTATACGACACTCTTTTAACATTCTTATCTAAATAATAATCTAATTTTACAAACTTAATATAGTTATAATATTTATTAATTTTTTATTTAAACAATTATACAACAATCATTCAACATTTTTGACATTAACATTTTTTCATAATTAATTATTTTATAAAATTTGTTAATTTTGATTTCAACTATTCACTTATTCAATTTAATTTAGTAAAACTTATAAAATTATATTATTTAATTTGGAAATTTAATTTAATTATAATTTTATAAGTAAAAATATGTATTTAGCAAAATTGAAACTAAAATTTTAATTAATTTATTTTTTTAGAGATAAAATAGAAGTTTATA
>CATIWM010136380.1:0-14919 GCA_949671775.1 Mallotus repandus | reverse complement strand
AAAAAAACAGAAAAGCCAATTGAAAAAACGGATGCTAAAGTGATGAATTTTTTTTTTGAAAATCTATTTTAAATATAAAAAAATTAATAATAACAATAATTAAAATAAAAATAATATTTCCTAAAAATAATTTACAATTTAGTTTAAAACCAATAAATCAAATCCAATAAATCTAATTTTACAGTCTATTTTCAACATCGGGTCCTCTGTCGCATCCATGCTCTAGTCATCCCGAAATTGGGTACTTACAGCTATATATGGATGATTCTCTAAATTTTAAAAAGTTTTAATTCTGAGGTAAATTTGTGATTATTTCTATATGAAAGTTGTGTTTTAGGCTTGCTACGGGTTCCAGATTCATGTGAATTCATATTCCCTAGTGTCAGTCATGACCCTCGGGTTTGGGTCATGACAAAGATGCTGTAGATGATGAAAAAGGTAGCAACAGAGGCTTCCGACGGCTGCGGTGGAGGAAGCTTCATTAGTTCTGCCAAAAAGAAAAAGAAAAACTTATGAGAAAAAGAAGAGGAAAAAGGAAAGAAATGAAGGAAGAAGATGAAGGAGGGGTGAGAAAAGGGGGGAAAATTAGAAAATGCCAGAGGGAAAAATTAGAAAATGGGGAAATTTTTAGGGTTAACTTTTTTTTTTAGTGCTAAGATTAGAAAGTTATTCTTATAATTTTATTTAGTAATTTTTTACTAAAAGTACATATATACTAAAGTAATAATAATAATAATAATTGGAGAAATAAAATAAAATATAGATAATAATTGATAAGTTACACATAGTATTTTGGATATGGTATAATTAAAATATTTTTTGTTGAATAAAATATATATATTTTAAAATAAGAAAATTTTTAAAGAGAAAAAAGGTAACTAAATAAATAAAAAATAAAACATACATATACATATATATATATATAAATTTTAAGCTATAAATTCAATTATAAAATTGTTTAAAAAATTCAACATTGTTAAAAATTAAAGGCTGAAAGTAAATTTTGAACTATAATCCAAGTGGATCCAGTATTCCTAATTTAAAATTTATTATTTATTTTTAACTAAAAAATATTATACTTATTCTAATACTACTTAAATTCTAAAAGTTTGTATATAATACGTAATTTTTTTAATCTTAAATCGCCCAATCATTTTTCTTAAACCATTAGAAATTCTATTTTTAATAATTTTCTTAATCTTTTTATAGTTAATTTTCAATATATGTTTAATCATAAAATAAATTTAATAATAAAAAATATTTAATACTTAATTAATTGTTTTAAATAAAATAAATACACTCATCAATTTAATCTTTTCATAGTTAATTTTCAATATATGTTTAATCATAAAATACATTTTAGATTTACAGATAAAATTTGTATATTAAAATTTATAGTCATTTTATTTTATATGTTAAAATATAAATATTAAAATAAAACTTAAAAAATTATAAAAGTACTATTATTAAATATAAAACAAAAATGTATATTTCTTTATTATTATGAATTTGTTAAATATTAGTTTTAAAAATATAAACTAAAAATTAATATAAATCTCCAAATTTTAGTTTTGCTCTAAACTGATTTGGATTCTCAATAAGAGTAAAATAATATAATTTTATTAGATAACTTTTATATATTTTAATAGATGATAATGTTTTTAAATATTTTTCTAAAATTTACAAAAATAATATATTGTCACTAAAAATGTATGTTTTGTAGAATTTTAAGTTTTAGTAATTTGTCACGCTAAAAAAAAAGTTTTAGTAATTGTCGTCCCATATTCCATCAATTAGGAAGAATTAGGGACATTAAAATTAATTATCCCCTATTGTATCAAACAATTGTCTCCTATCCCATCAATAACGAAGAATTGAGGACAATAAAATTAATCATCCCCTATTGTATTAAACAATTGTCTTCTACTGAAATTTTTTTTTCCAGAGACATAAAAAAGTTTGTCCCCAAAGCTAGAGTTATTTTTCTAAATTAAAAAACTGACCCCTATTGAAAAAACAAAAAAGGAATAGGAGATGATTATTTAATTAGTCCCCTATTCACTTACTTAATTTATTAGGGGACCATTAATTTTATTTTGTCCCTTGTAATTGTCCCCTAATCTCTTTTTTTTTTTTTGTAATGTGAAGCTACTAAGTGTTTGCTCTAGCATAGACTTTGAACTCAACGATTTCAAAGCTCTTATACAGGAAACCTGACACTACTGCAAAGATTAAACATAAGTTTCATCATGTTAAAATATGCATCTAGTCGACTCGAGTGGGCTTCGGAGAGTGCCGTGGGCATGACCCATGCATGTGGGTCAAATGACCTACGAGTGTAGGTCAATAACCCATGCGCGTGGGTCCTTTCTAACCCACGAAATTTTAGCCTATAAAAGGCTTCTTTTTTATCATTTTCCTCATTTTTCACTTTCTTTTCTTCCTCTTCTCTTAGGATCCTCTAGACTTTAGGCTTTCTCCACTTCAAAACCCACGTAAGGAGGTAAAGGTGGTGAGGATATTTTAGAGGATGCCGATCCCAATCTCACTTTCGATTTGGAGGACCTCGGCTTAGAGACTCAAGGAGGCCAGGCAGGTCAGGCTACAGGTGGTGCAGCATGTCAAAAGTCGGTGCTTGCTCATTGTATGAGGCGCAGACTGACAAGAGGACACGAGATTCCTCTCATTTCAAATCTAAGGGATCATGTCTGGGTGCTTCATCTCCAGCAGGTTAATACCTCGAACTATTTTTTTATGATGCCTTCTTCCTTTGATGCTCTATCTTTCCTGCATGATAACGCATAGGGAGGTTAGTGCTTACGAACTTAATGATAAATTGGATTAGGAAGAACTTAGCATTTATGATACTTCCCTTGCTAGGATTAGTTCCTTTGCATGCTTGGAAATGTATTATGCTAAGATTTTGCTTCCCTTAGGCTACGTGTTAGGACTTGTTTGCCATGTTTTTTGTCTTTATTGTGTGATTCTTTTTACCTACAAATGATAAGTAAATAGTAGTTGGTGTTGATTTGAGTAGGAAAGATTCTGAGTCAGCATTTGTATTTTGCTGACTTCCCAATGTAGAGCTCGGTGACCCATTTAGTTCTGGTCAGTAGCTTGACTGGAGCTAATAAGCTCTATCAAAAGCTGCCAACAGAGGTGCGAGACCAGGTGCACGGTCTCAGCTTCGATGACATTTTGGGTGGTCTGCTGGAGGGACTAGAGATGCTGAGGAGTCAACATGCGGCTATGACTGCTTTGATCGAGAGGTGGTCAGATTGCATGCACACCTTCCACTTCCAGTTTAGGGAGATGATGATTACGCCCCTTGATTTTGCTGCTATTTTGTGATTTGCTTTTTCTGGTTAGTGGACCCCTTTCGATATTCTAGAGGATCTTGCGGGGCTGTGTCATGATCTATTGGGTTGCCCCCTAAGTTCAGAGTTGGTTGGGGCGGCCTGATTTCTTATGATCGGCTCTGGTGGGCATGCTAGGGGTGGTGTTGTTGGCATCGATAGGCGAGCTAGGTGCTTTATCTTTTATTTGATGAGCACAGTGGCATTTTGTAACGCGAATAACACCGAGGGCACTTGGTTGCTCCCTCTACTACAGGACCTCGATGTGCTGCGAGGTTATGACTGGGGTTCCACTTCTTATAGCCACATCCTCTATAGTTTGGATGACGCTTGTAGAGGTAGTTCACAAATTTGTGACATTCCACTGGTGATTAATGTGAGTTGTTTCTGATGCCTTGCTTGTTCTTTTCCTTTTATTTTAAGTGTATTGTTTCTGACATATCCCTTTTTACAGATTTAGGCCTTTGAGTTCTATGTGTTGGCTCCTTCCATTATTGTTGGGATGTGCAAGGGGTTCCCTCGTCTTCCCATTTGGACTACTCAACCTTGGAGGGGCTCTACAAGGTCTTTAGAGACCACTCGCATTGCTTTTATTGCACTGACATTTTATTAGGTTGACATTTTCTTTTCTCTTTCGTTATTCTAAACTTTCCATGTTCTTTTTCTGATAGTTAATTTTGATTGCAGATACATCTCTGATAGTGGTGGGAAGGCTATCCCACAGTCTTCTCAACTGCATGGCTGGAGCCTGAGAGATTACTGGCAGGTGGGTGCTGTTTGTGATGCCTGTCAATCGCACTTGGTACCTCGGTGAGCATATAGCGAATTGGTTTTTGGGATCTACTAGCCGTCGCATCCCTCGTTCTCCTCCTCTAGACATGTTTTGGGGGAAGAACATGGTGGGCCTCACTCTAGAGGAGGCATTGGTTGGGACTTACCATTGGCTGTACTTGGAGCCAGAGGGTGTCCCACATTTGGAAAGTCTTATTCCTTGCCTGATAGACAGCATTGCGAGGAACTTTATGATTGCTCTACCTGCTCCAGCTGTGGGTGTTTCTTCTTATTCTGCCCATCAAGTATGCATTACTGCCCTTTTTATATGCTTGTTCTTATACTGATTGTTTTGATCTTGACTACTTTCCACTTGCGTTTGACAACCTCGCCTGAAGAGGTCTCATGCCAGGAGTGCTGCCAAACTTTAGGAGGAGTTGGAGGTGCTGTTGATGCCCCCATAGGTGCTGCTCATATGATCTCTGGGTAGCTGCATTATTGTTGCTCTCTGTGGTTCGGGCACCTAACCTCCATGGTGAGGTGGTGGTTCAAGTGGTTCCTGCATCCACTGATCTTGTGGGCTTCATCCTCAAGGATGCCACTCATGTAAGTGTCTATCTATCTTTGTCTTTTTTATGCTTTAACTTTGCTATTTGCTGACTAATGTAGCCATGTACTAGTACTAGTGCGCTTCAGGCTTGATGAGCCACTACGTGCATTACTCCATAGAGGCTCATGTAAGTCTTTTGCACTTTGGCTTGTTTTCCCTGTTGCAATTATGCAATGATATGTATGAGTATATTATGGATGCTATGTGTTAATGCATGTATGTCATGATGTAGCTTGAGCTTGAGAGGCTGATGCGGGAGAGGGATGAGGCCATCCATCACTCAGAGTCGATTTGCCAATAGGAGGGTGCTTACTACCGGAGTGAGATTCATAGGCTATGGGCTGAGCTGGAGGCCTTGAGGACTCATGATGCTGGGTCAAGTAGGAGGGAGCCCTTAGATGTCAATGATGACGATGACGGTAATGATGAGGGAGGAGCCGAGTCTGTATTTTATCTTCTTTCCTTGTTTGTTGTTCTTGACTGTACTGATAGAAAATTTTAGACATTTTTCTGAGATGTATATACTAACAAACCATGTATGAGGTCTTTGATGTTTTATGTGCTTTGTTGTGCACTTTTCTGTCTGTTCTTATCTTCTTACCATGCCGCTCATGACAGACAAGATGACAAGTAAAATGAAAAGAATTTACAAAGGAAATGAATGCTATTACATTATAGAAAGATATGAATTCTAGGATGTAAATTTTGCTTTTGTGATAGGTATTGATTCAGGTATTTACTTCTTAACATGTGCAACTCTTGACAATATTTTCTATTTTCACCAAATAGCATTTATCATGAGCATTGTTGCACATAGGATATTTTAAAATGACAGTACCCCTATCCTTAATTAACCCTCTCTAGTTTTCTAATTAAGTATTTTGCCTCTCATTTTTATTTTATTTTTTGTTCTTTTGCTTTTTTTTTCACGAATAGTATCACTTGAGACGATCAACATTGATCCATTCAAATAACTCATTCCTGTCGACATTTGTTAACTTGATTGCACCCTTCGAGAGGATGATTTTTACCAAATAAGGCCCTTCCCAATTAGGTTAGAACTTTTCTCTTAGATCTGGTAGATTCTGCTTAGTTTGCCTCAATACCCAATCTCTAACCTTGATGTCATGTTGTTTAACTCTTTTGTCGAAAGCTCTGGCAATTCTTCTCTGGTACAAGTAAGTGTGATAAAGGGCTTTCAACCTTTTACTGTCTATCAAATTCAGCTGTTCCAAACTTTATTCCACCTACTTCACCTCAGGTAAGCCTGCTTTGACTATGACTCTAAGGGATTTCATTTCCACTTTGATTAGAAGTACTGCTTCTGTTCTATATACTAATGAGAAGGGAGTTGACCCCGTGAATGCTCTTACTGTAGGACGGTATCCGTAATAAGTAAATGGTAACTTGTTGACCAATCACGGTGGGTTTCAATAATCTTTGAGAGGATCTTTTTAATATTCTTATCTTCTGCTTCCACTGCTCCGTTAGCTTATTGTCAACAAGGTGATGACTTATAGTGCTTTAGCTTATACTTCTCAAGCACTGCTCGTACATCTCCTTAAAATTGTACCCCATTGTCTGAGATCAGATGGTGAGGAATCCTATATCCATATAACATATTCCTTTCCAAGAACTTGGCTACCTGCTTTGCCCCCGATTTGTTGTAGGATTCAGCTTCTACCCACTTGGTAAAGTAGTCAATTACAACCAAGGTGTATCTATGTTTGTTAGAGCCATAGGATGAATCTCTCCTATGATGTCAAGTCCCCAAACTGAGAATGGCCAAGGGGAGGACATGGAGTGTAATTCTGAATGAGGCAAATGACTGACATCCCTAAGAATTTGACACTTATAACATTTTTTTGGTGAATTTAACATAATCCTCGACCATTATCATCCAGAAGAACCCTTGTCTCATTATTTTCTTGGCTAGCATAGTACCATTCATATACGAACCATAAACTCCTTTGTGAACATCTGTCATCACCTTCCTTACTTTGTTCTTGCCCAAACAATATAATTGCATCCCATATGAAGTTCTCTTGTACAAGAAACCTTGATGGTAAGTGAATTTTGTTAATAGATTTTTGATGGTTGTCTTATCATTCTCACTTGTATTTGCTGGGTACTCGCGCTTGTCCAAATAATACTGGATGTCATAGAACTAAGGTTTCTGATCCACTGTTGCTTCCATTACTCTAACACTCTTGTAACACGGTTGAGTCAATTTTAGTAACACCAGAGGTTTCATAGGCAAGCTTATTGGCCCATCCCAAACTAATGCTAATGATGTTAGGGTGTTTGCCATCTGATTGTGGTTTCTTGGTAGGTGAATGAACCTGCATTTCTAAAATGACTGTCCCAATTGCTGTAGGTGTTCTAGATATGGCTTCAATTATGGCTCTTTCAGATCCCATTCATTGGTGGCCTGATTGATTACCAACATTAAGTCACCCAATATTTCCACTTCTGTGACTTTGAAGGCCATCTGTGCTTCTATTCCCATTACATATGCTTCATACTCTGCTTTATTATTCATAACCTGAAATGCTAGTTTCTTTACTATGAGGATTACTTCATTTTCTGGGGTCAATAAAATTACTCCTATTTCTGCTTTGAAATGGTTTACTTCTCTGTTAAAGTATATACGCTATCCCTGAACTTCAATTATTGTAGTAAAGTCATCTAAAAATTCAAGTTCTATCTCTTAATCGTCTAAAGTAGGGTTTAGTACTAGAAACTGAACCATTGCTCTTCCTTTGACTGTCTTCTTAGTCAGATACTCAACATCAAATTTTGTTAGTAACACCAGCCATTTGGCTAGTTTCCTAACCAGTGAAGCTGCTTCAAATAACTACCTTATTGGATCTAACTTTGAGACTGCTTAGATCTTGTAAAACTTAAAGTAATGCCTTAGTTTTCTTATGGACCCAAACCATTGCTAAACAGATTTGCTCAACTTGACTGTACTTCTTCTCATAGGGTAACATCTTCTTGCTTAAGTAATAAACTGTGTGTTCAGCTCATGCTTCTCCCTCTTCTGCTAGCATGGCTCCTATTGCACTCCCTTCAATTGCTAGACACAGGATTAAGGGCTTTCCCATTTTTGTGGGTCTCAAAATTGGTGGATTCATGAGATAGTCCTCTATTTTGTCAAAGGCAATCTGGCATTGTTCATTCCATACCACTGGCTGGTCCTTTCTGAGCAGCTTGAATATCAGTTTGAATACTTTTGTTAATCTAGCTATAAATCTACTAATAACCTGTAACTTTCCAAAAAATCCCCGAATTTCCTTTTTGGTCTTCGGTGATAGCATTTCACGGATTTCTTTTACCTGGTTTAGATCAACTTCAATTCCTCTCTAACTGATTATGTTTCCAATACCTTTCCTGAAGTTACCCAAATACACATTTCTTGGGATTGAGCCTCAAATCGTACTTGTCTACCCGTTGCATGAATTTCTCTAATGCGACTGGATATTCTTCCCGAGTCTTTGATTTTACCATCATATCATCATCATAAACTTCTACCTCCTTGTGTATCATGTCATGAAATATTATTGTAGCCATCCTCTAATAAGTTGTACCAGCATTCTTTAAATCGAAAGGCATTACCATGTAGCAGTACATTCCCCATTCAGTGATGAAAGCGGTATTGGCTTTATCGTTGATTGCCATGAGAATGTAGTTGTATCCTGAAAACCCATTCATAAAGGAGTACATGGCACATACAACAGTATTCTCAATCAGAACTTCTATGTAGGGTAGTGAAAAATCATCCTTTGGGCATGCTTTGTTGAGGTCTCTATAGTCTACGCAAATCCTTACTTTCCTATCCTTTTTAGGTACTAGCACCACATTAGCCAACCGTTCTGGATAGTCCACCACTTCTAGAAACTTGGCCTTGATATGCTTCTCTATATCCTCTTTTACTAACTATGCCCATTTTGGTCTCAACCTTTACAACTTCTGTTTCACAGGCTTGTATCCCTTCTTAGTTAGGAGATGATGTTGAGCGATGTCCTTATCGATGCCAGGCATGTCTTTATACATCCAAGAAAATACTTTTGAGTATTTTGTTAGTATTTTTTCTAATTCTCTCCTTTCCTCAGGGGTAACATCTTTCGAGATATGCAATATGTGAGGAATTTCATCTGTGCCCATGTTAAATGGTTCAGTGTTAATGGAATGAACGTCAAATATACTCATGTAAGGTTAAATGCAATGCTAATCATCATCAAAAGATAAATCACACAAATAAGCAAAATTAGACTATATTGCATCACATTTAAAGTTCAGCACATCAACAGACTCAAAAAGATTGGCAATACAAATGTCATCAGGGGTAGGTGCATCATCGAACAGGATGTCTTCAATATTGGACTCGGTAGCTGGGAGCCTCAGTTTCCATCCTAGTACTCTATAAAACTTATTCAATCTCAGCAACAAAAATAATCCCTTCTTCTTCAGTATAATTCTGTCCCTTTTCCATATCATTGATCACATCAAAAAAAATTTAAATCAGGTTTCTTGATCCTATTGCTTTCCCATTCCTTAGGCTGACCCTAGTACTTGGATAGGCATTTGGTAATGAAGGTAGTTTTCTTTCCTTTGTCCATGGTCGGATTATATCCGAGTCCTTGCTTACTAGTCTATCTTTTGAAGTCTAGTAGCTTTGAAATCCCATTCTTCTTCTTTCTGAGCCTAGTTCTCGGTTTATAACTCATATTCTTCATTATGATTGTCACCTTTAGACTGACCCAGTCTTCATTGATCATTGACACTTGAAAGGCTGGAGGTGTCACATTCATTCATACAACCAAAATGTTAGTCTCAGTTTTGATAGTGGCCACTTTCCCATCTAATGGGAACTTGATCTTTTGGTGTAAAGTGGATGGTACTTCTCCCAGTAAATGAAACCAAGGCTTCCTAGCAGCAGAGCAAATGTAGGTGGTATATCCAGCACTGTAAATTCCACAACAAACTCAATCTCTCCCGCAGTGACAATCGCCTTAAAAGTTCCCACTACTTGCTTTTTGGAGTCATCATAAGCTCTGATTATCAAATTGGATGCTTAAAGTTCTTCAATCGGAATCTCAAACTTGTGGAGTAGCTTGAGTGGGTAGACATTGATGGTTGATCCATTATCAACCATGGCACATGATGTTTTCTTAGCTCTCATGATCACTTGGATGAATAGAGGCCTGTTATGAGCTTTCCTTTCCAGGGGGAGATAATTATCAAAGAAGGAAACAACACTGCTAGGTTTTGAAAGTAGTGAAGCTATCATATCCTTGGGAGTAGTATCGAAAGAGATCTTTGTATCATCCACAGTGTGTGATAGAGCATTCCAGTGTTTCTCTGATGTCATCAAAAGATCTTAGATACTGACTTAAGCTTAGGTTTTCCTGAGCTATTTTAAGACCGAGTCTTCTTCTACTTGAGCACTAGGTTCATTCTCATTCGTAACAACTTCCTTGGCAACTTTCTTTCCTTTTACCCTATATTTCTCAACAGGCTGATACACTCTCCCACTTTTGGTGACATGATTGATATACATTTCCTCATCAGAGTCATACTATATGTTAATTCTCATCACACACGGTACATTTGATAGTGGTACGGTGATTACCTTATTTTTTTATTAAATTCGTCTCCCTATCCAGAGGGTACAATGTCTTCCTCCGTAAAAGCAGCTGAAGGAGGAGCATTATATTTCAATTTAAGGTCAAACTTTCCAGATGGTTGTCCTAATAAATCCCAGACTTCTTTCTTTTCCACTAGTCCTCATTCTTCTTCGGATTCTGGTGGTCCGTTGTTGTCGATGACTTCCCCAGTTCTTCTTACTGCTAACTGACTTAGCTATCTTTACATCATTATGAGGTGTATAAGTAGGGAGCATAGATATGTACTGGTATGTGGAAGGATCTATCTCATCATCACTTGAGTTGTAGACCAAGTCGGCAAAATTTTCCTTCAATATAGCCAGTATTTCTCTTTCCTCCCTTTCAAGCATCTTTTCCTCACTCTTCAGAATGTCCTGAATGGAGTTCTCAACAAAGGAATTAGGCAACCTCGATGAGATAGCATAGGATGCTGGTGGTGGCATGTTTCAGTAGTTTGGTAGAGGGTTGGTTTTAACATTGGGTTGCTTTTCAGGATCTTTAATCTTGCCAGAGTTTATAAGGTCTTAGATTCATTCTTTTAAGATGTACCAATCATCAATATTGTGGCCAGGCATTTGGTGGAAGTGACAGTGTAGGTTAGGATTGATGTGAGGTGGTAACGAGTTTGGTAGGGGTCTTGGTTTAAGAGGTTTGAGGAGGCCTTTTTGCTAGAGTCTTTGGAAGACTTTGGATAAAGGTAAGCTAAAGTTTGAGTATTTGCAGGTTCTTAAGGCATTGATGGATGTTTGTTTCAGTGGAATGGGTATTTTCGTTAGGGATTTTTGGGTTGAGAGATCTCCTCATCTTCAATTCTGATACCGACTTGGTGAAGTGCTTTGAAGGTAGGGTAGTGGAAAAATAGCAACTGCTTGCATAAGTGAGCAAGGCTCCTTTAATTACCATCTCTATCTGTTCATCTTCTGGAGGTCTATCCCTCATCAAGGCAGCTTTTTGTCTCCATTGAGCAATGTAGTCCAAGAAACTCTCACCGCTTTTTTGTCTTGTGGATTTTTAAGTCATATCTTGTGACATCTAGCTGGGTGTTGTATTCATACTACTTAATGAACTTTTATGTAAGAAGCATCCAGTCATTCTTGATCTCATCTTCCAAGTCAAAGAACCATGCTCTTGGCCTTTCTTCCAATAAAGTAAAGAAAAACTTCACGATTTGAGATTTAGTAAGCTTTGTAGAAGCCATGAAGGTTGTATACTGCCTCAAATGGACTCAGGAATCCCCAGTACCATTGAACTTAGTCAAGTTTGGGAGTTTGAAATCTTCAGGCAGAGGTTTATGCTTGAATAATTAGAGGTCGGTGTAATTACAACTTCTTATGGCACTCTTCTCCTTTAGTGAGAATTTGAGCTAAGCCATCTTGTTATCCAGTTTCTTGACCTCCTCCGATGGCTCAGACTTAGTCAGATTGACTGGTGGAGTAGTTGGCTGGGGAAGTGTCCCTCTCACAGCCTGATAGTACTCACCATCCTCAATGAATAACCCTACAGTGGGCACTTTGTTCTTTGCTCTGTCAATCTTTGCATTAACTAACCCAAAAGCTTCTCCTTATTTTTCTTTTTTGCAGATCAACTATTCCATTGTGGCTTTCATCTCTTTCTTGATGAAGTCAGACAAAGTCCCATCACTGATCAATTTCCTGAGAGCATCCCTCAACTATTTTTCTGTGTTCTAAGCCATTATCTCTTGAGTTGGACTGGTTATAGGGATAACAAGACTAGCGCTGGTGCGTTTAGCAGCTTTGAGTTTACGAGACTTTTTGGGGAGCTATGTTCCTGCACAAGTATACATGTTAGAGTGATAAAAGAGGTGATGTATGCATGCATGATGTGATGAATTCTACAAGAGAGAAGGGTTAGCTTGTATGCATGGTGTGACAATCATAACCTTGCTAATGCAGTGATGTAATATGGTTGCAAAAAGATTGTGAGTTAGCACATGATGAAATGTTCTATATGCGTGCATATATGCATAGGAAGGAAAAAAAAGAAGACAAAATGAGCAAACAGAGGTTAGTGTAAAATTTGTAAAATGAACAAACCAAACACAGGTAGCCTCTCCTTCTAACCTTATTACTCAATACGGTAGAGAATTCTTTCCTAGGTGGGTTTTTGACTCACAACAATCAGGGGACTGTGGTTCCGCTCTCGGACTAGGCTCTTTCCATTCATGATGGTCAGACTCAAGAGGTAAACTAGGGAGCAATGCCCAAATGCACTCAAAGTAACCACATGATGTCAATGAAAGGCCCAATTGTCGGGTCATAAATGGTGTTTACAGCCTATGCGCACCCACGAGCATATGGGCTATAGTCAACAGAGGAATCCAAGTTCATGTTCCTTTCATTGACATTCAATGTGTTTACCAAGAGACATGATGGTTTTGTTCAGTAATTTACAACTTGACTCTCTTAGCATGAGTGTCCATAATCTAGTTAAATTTTTGACTCATCCACTTGATCTGCTAAGGACAAATGGACGACTTTCATAGGTTCCATCATCAAAAGATGTCACTATTTATCGGCCCTTACGGACTATCCAAACTGAGGTGTATGATTCTTATGATTCCTTATACATCAGGCTTACATAAGGTAAACGAGGATCATGCAAGCCTAAGCGTGGGCAGTCAATGAGGACTGACATAATGATAGTAAATAGTGGCAGACACTAGAGATGTCATATCATTTGTGAATGTCAAGTCAAACGGACAGTATCAAGACAAAGATAATATGCAAGAGCTAGGTGGGATCTTAGGGGAGGTTTCTACTGTTTTATCTATATGAGCTACTTTAGGCTTACAGGTTGGGTTCCTTTAGCGAGAATGCTTACGGACTTCGGTCAGAGAGTCTAGCATTCTTTTGATAACTCAGTAGCCCCCCTTTGGGACTTGGGTTACAGACTCTGGTCAGATGAGCCCGGCGAATGCACGAGTAAAGGCTAAAGGTGATAATACCTATCTTTGTCGCCCTGTGACTTTCGTGGAATCATGGTGGCAATGTCATTCAGTATTATCGAAGGTTTAGGGACCATTATGCATGTGATGAGTATGATGATATGCAGTTATGTTGTGGTGAAAGTGAATAAACCAGCTATGTATAATAAGAAATATTCTTCCATTCATACCCCTCGAATCATGAATCCCCAGTGGAGTCATCAAAAACCTATGAGGATCGCTTACAGGATCTGTGAGCTTATAGCATCAGGGCACACAAGCTAATGGCGACTATCTACTAGATTTCCATTTGTTATTATGTGTGGGAGGGTCTACTTGATTAGGCCTTGTAGATTGGAGTCGCCACACGACTTGAATTGGGAAGAAGTGAAAAAAATCACTTCCATAACCAAAGAATCTTGGTTTGGGGGGTAGGAGTTACTTATCCTATTTCTTATTATACATGTTGCTCATTTATTCACTACTTCACCCTAGTTTCAGTTTTATGATGCATTTTACCACATACAAACATTGGTCAGTTTAAATTGAAAGAAAGCATGGGATAATTGGATAGACAAGCATTCACCGCATAATAAATAAATAAACAAATGAGCTTGTAGGCAAGTAAGCAAGTAGGCAAACATGCTAGAAATAATCAAAATAAGCAAAATAAAAATAAAAACGGGGAAAGGGATTACGGATTACAACCCGAGAGAAAAAGCCTACTCTAATAAATACATCCAAAATAAAAATAAAAGGGGAATTAGGATTGGAGATTACATTGCCTTGAAAATGCCTATTCTATTAATTACATAAAAATGGGAAAAATAAATAATAAAAAAATTCTATTCTAATAATCCTATAAAACAAAGGTTATTTTTCGCACACATGCAAACACACATCACATGTAGGATAATTTAATATATTCCATTCATAATTGGAGCAATAAATGAGGGAAAAATTAAACCCAGAAGCAAGTAAGGATGTTAATGTATGCATGATGCAAGATTTAAAAAAGTTGGGTACTTTAGTGTGAAGTCATCATTTTTATTATTAAAAGTAAGATTTTTATGATGATGTAAATATATAAAGGAATAAAGTAGGAAGGTACAAAAGATGATGAAAGTGATAAAGATATTATTCTCACCATAAAAATATTAACTTTATGATGGAAATATAAATTTATCAAAGAAAATAATAAAATGATAAAAAAATGGAATTAATATAATTAAAATATGATAAAATGCAGAATTACCATATTAAAGTGGCGATGATGTTATTTCCACTATAAAAATATCTATTTTATGATGAAAATGATAATTTTACCTCTAAAAGGGATAAAGGCACCAAAAATAACAAAAATGCAACAAAAATAATAAAAATATAGAAATATTAATATAAATAAATAAAAATGCAGAAATGAATAAATTAAAGTGATAAAGATGATATTTTTACCATAAAAATATGAATTTTATGATAAAAATACCAAATTTACCACAAAAAGCTTAAATGTAACAAAAATAGCAGAAATACTATAAATATTATAAAATGCAGAAATAAATATTTGAA
>CATIWM010136322.1:0-14043 GCA_949671775.1 Mallotus repandus | reverse complement strand
ATACATTGAAATAAAGTAACGACAAATGACAATACAAACCACGAGTGAACTATGAGTATATATATGAATCCATGATCTGTTTGCTTCTCATTTTTCTATACCTTTTGTTGTTTTCCCTTGTAGCTCACTCACTCAGTATTTTCCCAGAAGTACTCTCCACTCTCCTAACAAAACTTTTATAAAGTAACTGCCAATGACATTAGCATGGAAGTGAAGTCAGGACTTCAAAATGGGTATTGAAATTTAGTGGAAGTGCATGTGAAGAATTAGTGAATGACCTTTGAAAGTATAGGAATAAGTTTGATTTAGTATCAAGTGTACTGTGCAAGCGGGAGAGAGCTATGTATTTTTGGTATTTTAGTAAAATGGATAATATTATGATATGGATCTGAAGTTATTGTCTCTCTTGCCATCTTATGTAAATATCTTAGCATATTGTTAACTAATTAAGTTAGTTATTAGGGTTTATTGCATAAACGGTACCATAACTTTGACCCATGTTTCAAAATGGTACCAAATTTTTAATTTTTTTCTTTTCGGTCCCTTAAATTCTATTTTTTTCAGATTATAGTCCATTAATGATTTTCGATCAAATTTAGCATATGTGGTAGCCTAAATAAGTATATTTTTTGTATATTCGCCATGTAAGCATCCAATTAAGCAGATTAATCATCTTGTGGACTCCATAAAATTAAATTTGCTAAAATTTTATTTTATGGGGCCTATAAAGAAAATTTGTTCTATGGGGCCAACAAAATAATTAGACTATTTAATAGGATGTTTACATGGCGAATATACTAAAAATATGTTTATTCCGGTTGCCACGTATGCTAAATTTGATCGGATATGTTTGAGGTACTTTAATCTAAAGCAAAAATAGAAATTGTGGTACTGAAAAGAAAAAAAAATAGAACTTTAGTAACTGAAAAGTAAAAAATTAAAATCTAGTACCATTTTGAAACATGGGGCAAAATTATGGTACCAATGGTACAATAAACCCCTAGTTATATGATGCATATTGTTGGATGCTTATTTTTAAGCGATATTGATTTGATTGTACCATTGGAGGTTAGTTTTAGGGTCTGTTTGGCTAAGCTGTTGCTAATAGCTGGTAGTTGATGCTGATAGCTGTTAGCTGGTAGTTGTTAGCTGGTCAATGGTAAGTGTTTGGCATAGTTACCTACAGTTGTTGCTGTTCACTTATATAATGACCATAATAGACATCAATTAAATTATATATATATATATAACAAATTAAAATAATTATTATTATATAATCAATTGTGTTTTGCGTAGCTGGTCTCTTCTCTTTCCCTCTTCCCATTCTCTATTTGTCCCAGTCAAACATTAGTGCGTAAATTAAACTCTTAAGTATATGAACAAATCACTGCAAACCAATAAACTCTTAACTATAAATCCCGAATGGCTATCATGCGCAACAAAGGCTAACGAGGCAACAACTATGCAGAAGTCATCAATTTTTCATATAATTCATACATAATTGAAAACATTAAAATAAATAAATTAAAAATAATAAATAAAATAGTTAGATCCACTAACCTTGATAATCAAAATCTTTGAGCCAAGATGATGTGAGAGTTTAAGGAAAAAATTGATAAACAATTTTTTTTTCTTTTTCAGTGAGATGACGACTGATTTTGAATATAGGGTTTTTAGAATATAAGGATATTTTAGTAATAGTATTAGAAAAAAATAGAACTGTTCGTGAAAAGCTCCAACTGTTCGTGATACGAACTGGACCAGTTAGAGTCCTGAACAGCTAACAGTTTCTTGTAAAAAAAAATAACCAAACACTTTTTATTAGCTGTTGGAAACTAAACAGCTATCAGCTGCATCCCAACAGCTAAAACAAACACCCCAAAATCATATTAAATTTGCATTGTCTAATGCACAGTAGTTTTTTGGTATGTTTCGATCAATATATTCACACTAATGAAAATTTTAGGAAGAAAATATGTTTAGTGTAATGAGATGAAAACTAATAAGAATGAAGATAAAAATAATGAAGCAACTTGGAAAAATCAATGAATATCGGTGGAGGACATGACCAAGTTGGCTAACTTATACTTCGTCCTTCTTAATATTTTAAATAGAGTTTACTGTCTTTGGCATTAGAATTATAGCGATGGTAAGATTTTTAGTGATGCTTTTTTTTTTTCTCGTTAAAAGAAATTCATCTGTCACTGATTGCTTATGATGCCCGGATGGGAAGTGGAGGAGGAGGTGGTGGATGCTGGGGCAGTGAAGGATCCAACACGGCGGTGTTTACTTTTTATTTCGACAGCAGAGGATCCATCGCAGAGTCTAAGTGTGCCAGCAGTGTCAGCGGCTGAGCCGCGTGGAGCTATGAGGAGCGGACGGGAAGTGGAGGAGGGCAGTGTTTGTGACTGACAAGAGAAAAAAGAAAAAGAAATAAATAAAAACATTTTGGTTAATTCTATTAATAGTGAAAGGTTTTAGAGGAACTTACAATTTTAGACTCTGCATCATCTTGTACCAAATAAACCTTCATTTGATTTAACTTTTCCAGAATATCATCTATGATTTTCTGGATAAGTTCAGCTTATGACCTGGTAAACATGAAAAATCAATCAATATTTATAAAATTTAGAAAAAAATTAAAATGAATGATAAACAACTCTTTATTATTAAAAATCAAAACTGCCAATTTAAATCTTTCTTAATTCTTTCAAATTGTCCTTTAAAAAAATATTATTTCAAATTATATCCAATCAAAGGTTTATTTTAAATTAAAAAATTAATAGATATAACCGATCCCATAAATCTCAATAAGCAAGAATTGGAAATGTTCATTAATTCTTTAGGGTTTTTTTTGAAACAAAAATTATTTCAAACAAATTCAAGAACATTTTGTTAATTGTGGTTAAATTCTCTAGATAGTACTAAAACTTTGCATTCGATTATAAAGTGGTACCATTACTTCAATTTATATTTTTTTGGTACCAAAACATCGATTTTAGTGGCACCGGAAAGTCATAAACACACAATTAGACCAAATTTGATGACGTGATAACCGAAGATGTCCAGTCATATGCCATATCACCGACACGTCAGTAATTAAAAACAAAAAGTAAAAATAAAACCGAATGCAGCACATTTTTTCCCTTCTTTTTCTTTTTTTTTCTCTTCTTCTTCTTCTATTTTGCTGCCATCTTCACCTTATCTCCGCTGACCGAAGCTTCACCACCATCAACCACCTCCGTTTGTTGCGTGAAGGAGGTTCGGTGCCCAGCATCATCTCCTAACCGGAACCGTAGTAGCTCGTCGAAAAAAATCACAATCTACAAATCGTGAACAGGCTATTACAAGCTGCTATCCCATTGCCAAAGATCGCTTCTCAAGCCGTCAACGATCAACAGTCCATCATCATCGCCCCACGCTAGGCCACTACTGTCCTATGGTGATCTACCAGTGTTGTTTCCTGAAAATCAAAACGATACCCATCTCAATACAATCCTTCATGTGACCATATGAAAATAGGGTGCTGGTTTTTTTTTTAAAATTAAATTCAATCAATCATGTGGGTTAGTTTGGCTGGGAGTTTACAATAAGGAGTAAGGCTAGATATTCAATACTACATTTTTTTTCTTTTTACTAGGTTTCTAATAAATGATCTGAGGGCGTTTGTGTAAAAAGTTATTCTGGGAATCATTGTTAGCAGCCACTGGAAGCATTAGCAAGTAAAGGAAGGTAGTGTTAAGAGGGCTAAGGATTTGATGATTGAGATGGCTGGTAAAGGGATCAAACCAAATGCCATCACTTATAACACTCTTATAAATGCTTACATTAAATGTATGGATTTGAAGGTGTTAATGAGATGTTAAGGTCAATGGAAATGGATAAAATTGCCTATAATGTAGCTACATATACACTTTTGAATGAATGGTATGGCAGTTTGGGCAAGATTGATCAAGCTGAGAAATTGTTTGAGGAAATGCTTGAGAGAGGCATATAAGTAGATATTCATGTGTATACTTTGATTATTAGTTCGCCGTCAAAGCTAGGGAATTTGAAAAGAGCATTTGCATTATTTGATGAGCTGACTGAGAGAAGCCTTATTGCAAATGCTCGCACTTATGGGGCTTTGATTGACGACACGTGCAAATCTGGGCAAATGGATGTAGCTGAGATGTTTGGAAATGAAATGCAAAGCCATAGGTTTGATGTGAATGTAGTGATATTTAACATGCTTATAAATGGGTATTGCAGAAGAGGAAAGATAGATGAAGCTTTAAAGGTGTAGGATGTAATGGCGAAGAATTGAATGAGTAAATTTAGGGGTTTTGCTTTTTAACTTGTAATTTGAATAAACCAAGTTTTTTTTAATTGCTGATGTGTCGGTGATGTGGCATATGACTGGGCATCTCCGGTTGTCACGTCATCAAATTTAGCCTGATTGTGTGTTTGGGACTTCTCGGTACAACTAAAATAGATGTTTTGGTAACAAAAAGATACAAATTGAAGTAATGATACCATTCTATAATTGAGTGCAAAGTTTTGGTACTATCCACATAATTTACCCCATTAATTACGTATCATTATATTAATATGGGAGTATTTTACCTGATAGAAGAATACCATCCCGTCAAATTAGCAACATGCTTCAAAGCATATCTCTAGTTCCGCACCTCTTCAATGTTAATATGGGACTCTTCATGTTGCTCAAATGCAGCTCCAAAGCTATCGGTCTGGTTATGAACATCGAATGGATCAACTCGATAAAACACCGGTATAATCATTTGGCCGTTGTTTATCCTGCATTCAAGAATCTTCACAAGTTCCCTCAAACACCATTTGGAAGATTCATAGTTTTCTAAGAAAACAACAACTGAAATTTTGGACTACTCAATTGCCTCCAAAAGTGATGATGAAATCTCTTCTCCTTTCACAAGTGTGTTGTCATTGAAAGTCAGAATTTCCTTTTGATTTATGGCATAATGGTGATGGCAAGTAAAATTATTACCAGTGTCACCTCTGAAGCAGATGAAAACATCATATTTTTTAGGTGGAGAGTTAGTAGGATATGAGTATTGATGAGAAGAAGATGCTGCAAAAGAAGAAGAAGAAGCAAAATATAAAGATTGATAGTTGAGATTAAAATAAGTATTGAAAAACTATCGGAGAAGAGAGAAAAACACATTTAGATAGAAAAGAAATGTTTAGATATAAATTTAAGTGTTATACTCTAAATACAAGCACTATAATCACCAAAGACCTAAAGCCAATGTCTATCCAAACATTGAATCATGCACACACCAAAATAAAGAGACATTTCTAGAAAATGCAAATAATCACCAAAAACTTAAGCAAGTCAATATCTATCCACAGTTTCACTTACATTTTCTCATGTAATTGGAGTATATCACCTGATGAGAAAACTTCTGAGAAAGAAGAAGAAGGTTCACATCATATTTGCACTGTCCAACAATCTTGGCCAATTATCAAATGACTTCACAAAATAAATGCAAGTGGTTAACAATCCTGAGCCACATATATGATACGTAGCCTTTTTTTTTTTTTGTAATTTTTTAGTGTAAAGGTGGTTATTTAATTGTTAATATTTGATAAAGAAGAAATTTAAATATAAGCTTTCTATACACTTTTGATTGTTGATATTTGTCAAATAGAAACCAACTAGCCCGTGATGCCTAGACCAAATGGTCTAAGGTTGAGGCACCCAGGAGATTAGGTCCTCAGTTCAAACTGTGGCAATGCCAAAAATATTTCTTGACCGCTCTTATAGATGGGACCTACATTTATGGGTTCTACGAACACTAGATTATGATTTAATTAGAAATGTCAAAAAAAGTAAAATACATCAAATTTGCACTGTCCAATTATGAAATGACATCTCAAAATAAATACAAGTGATTAATAATCTTGAGCGACATATATAAGATGTAGTCAATTTTTTTGTAATTTTTTAGCATAAAGGTAGTTAATTAATTGTTAATATTTGATAAATAGGAAATTTAAAAGACTATATGTTGAATTTGATTTTATGGTTTCAATTTAATTTCTAAAATATTTTTGGACCTTTTTGATAAGGATACGTCTCCCACTTATTGGTTATGTTTATCCCTTTAGTTGTTACAGCTCTTATCTTTATCTTCTGGTTATGTTGTAACCATTGTAATCAATATTTGTATATATACACGTTAACCATCAATCAATACAACACTTGAGTTTTGCCATTCATTGTTAGTGTTTACATGGTATCAGAGCTGAAACATGGCATAACAACCTAAAATTTTTTTACAATGTCGACTTTAATCGCTGATAATACAGCCATATTGCGTGTTTCTTCCACCTCGCTGTCAACCGCACCCACTCCACCTAACCTTGCCCATCAGCTTCCAATCATACTGAACTCCACCAATTACTTATTATGGAAAACTCAACTATATCCACTTCTCTATATCTATGATTTAGCTCACCATATTGATTGCAATATTGATCCACCTCCTAAAGTCATCAATGATCAACCTAATCCGGCATGGCATAATTGGTTCTACAAAGATCAACTCGATTTGAGTTGGATAATTAGATCGATGTCTGAGAGCTATGTATTCCAGGTGGTTGGCTCATCTTCTACACATGATGCTTGGCGCAAACTAGAAAACACATATGCTGCTGCTTCTAAAGCCCAAATCTGCACTCTTAAATCCACTTTTACAAGTTAGAAAAGCAAAATGAGTCAATTATCTTCAATGAGCCAAGGCCATCTTTGATCAGCTTGCTGCCTTGCGTCATCTCGTGCCCGATGAAGATCTTGTACAAGTCATCACCAATGGTTTAAGTCAAGCTTATCGACCCTTCAATCGCTCTCCTAAAAATAGATCGGATGATATCACATTTGATGAATTGTATGGTTTACTTTTAAGTGAGGAACAAAACCTTCTTGCTGATCATTCTTCCAAAGATATTCAGATCCCTACTGCACATCTGACTCAGCGATCGTTCTCTCCTTCTGGACGAGGTACTTCCTTTGCCTCAAGAGGTCGTGGTGGACGAGGCAACAGAGGCCAAGGTCACTTCCCCAATAATTCTAATTTTTCCGGCTCTCAGCAATCAGGTCAGACTTAATATCCAAACTCTTCTAGCAACTACTCACTTGATCATATGCCACACATGCCATGGTCACGGTGATAATGCTAAGCAATGCCCCACCCCTCTGTTTCACCATGATAATTTTAACACTCGCCAACCTTCCACAACACCGAAACCAGTCAGTCATTTGGCATCTCCCCCGCCACCAACACATACTCAACCATGGATCTTGGATACTGGTGCTATGCATCATCTTACTTCGGACTTGGATAACCTGACCATCAACTCTGATTATCATGGATCAGACAATGTTAAAATCATCAATGGAAAAAGCCTTTCAATCTCTCACATTGGTTCTTCTAATTTTGTTTCTCCTCAATCTCATTCCTTCAGCTTAATAATATTTTACATGTACCTGATTCTTGCACTAATATTTTATCTGTCTCATCTTTGCTAAACATCATAATTTATTGGTGGAGGGTTAGTAGGATATGAGGATTGATAAGAAGAAGATGATGCAAAAAAAGAAGAAGAAGCAAAATATGAAGATTGAATCATGGTAATTAAAAATTTAGAAAAAGCATATTGATAGTTGAGATTAAAATAAATATTGAAAAACTGTTGGAGAGGAGAGAAAAACACGTTTAGATTCTAGAGAAATGTTGAGAAGAAATGATAGTAATTTTCAACCCATGCTCTGTTTTAGAAATGATAGTATATAAATGCAAATTTAACTCTTCTACTATAATCACCAAAGACTTAAGCAAGTCAATATCTATCCACATCACCTAAAAGAAAACTTCTGGGAAAGTTGGTAGAAAAATGAAATTTTTTTTTAAAAAAAAGGTTCATATCTAATTTGCACTGTTCAACAATCTTGGCCAATTATCAAATGACTTCACAAAATAAATACAAGTGGTTAACAATCCTGAGCCACATATGTGCCACGTAGCCATTTTTTTGTAATTTTTTAGTACAAAGGTAGTTAATTAATTTTTCATATTTAATAAATTGAAAATTTAAATATAAACCGATTAGAATATTGCTGTCGGTTTTCTTGATGGTAAAATCACATTAAATCTATCAATGATGGTCAGATTTTTAGTGACGGTTTTCTTGCTCGCTAAAAGAATATTGCTGTCGCTAATTTCCTATTTTCTAGTAGTTGAAAATGTTTACTATCCACAAAAGAAAATAACAGTAAAAGAATTTTGTATTTTTTTTGTCAAAAGGAAAATAGAAATTTTTTTTTTTATATAGCTAATTAAGACCTGAAATTTTCTTGCTGAGTTCCACCCAGCTTCCCACTGTTTTGTGCATCAATAAAGAAAACAACTATGCGAAGCATAACGCGAATGCCACACTGTCAACGCAAATGAAGACCAAGCAAAGTAAAAGTAAAGCAAAGAAGTCAAAAAGCCACTTGGAAAAAGGCTGTCCTTGGAAAATTTGGGAGCCTCGTCCCCACTCCACATATTGGAAAAGAAACTTTTTTTTCGGCCTATACATAGCAAGTCATACAGAAGATTAATTCCCAATCATATCAACAGCTTTGTTTGAATGATGTATATAACATTAAAAAAAAAACAGCTTTATTCAATCAGTACAAGTGATTGCACTTTTGCTAGGGAATTTTAAAACTTCAATTGAAATTTAAGTTAATGAGGCGACGGTTTATTGTATAAACAGTATTATAATTTTTAATTTTTAATTTTTTTTATCTCTTAATTTTTATTTTTTTTCAGATTATGGTCCTTTAATAATTTCTTATTAAATTTAGCATATATGGCAGCCTGAATAAATATATTTTTTGTAAACATTCAATTAAATAAATTAATCATCTTGTGGACTCCATAAAATTAAATTTGCTAAAATTTATTTTATGGGGTCTACAAAAGAATTTGTTCTATGGGACAACAAGATGATTAGACTATATTTACATAACGAATATAATAAAAATATGTTTATTCCGGCTACTACGTATGCTAAATTTGATTGGATATATTTGAGATACTTTAATTTAAAGTAAAAATAGAAATTGTGATACTAAAAAGAAAAAAAATAAAATTTTAATAATTGAAAAGAAAAAAATTAAAAATTTAGTACCATTTTAAAATATGAAGTAAAATTATGATACCCACAGTGTAATAAATCTAAGAGCAACGTTTTACATATTTAGTGTAATGTAACAGAAAATTAACTAATTTAATTTTAAGAGTTTGTTGAAGAGACATTTCTAGAAAATGCAAATTAATATTTGACAAAAATACCATAATCACCGAAGACTGAGCAAGTCAATATCTATCCATGATTTCACTTACATTTTCACCTGTATTTGGAATATATCACCTAAAAACAAACTTTCTGCAAAGGTTGGTACACAAGTTCTTTTTTTCTTTAAAAAAAAAGGTTAACGTCAAATTTGCACTGTCCAACACTCTTGGCCAATTATCAAATGACATCACAAAATAAATACAAGTCATTAATAATCTTGAGCCACATATATAAGATGTGGCCTTTTTTTTGTAATTTTTTTTAGAATAGAAGACTATATGTTGAATTTAATTTTACCAAGAATCGTTCATTTTATCCTGAATTTTAAATTAATTATCAATTAAATTATATTTTTAAAGTCTTTTTAATTTATTTCTTCAACTTTATAAATTGTATTATTTCTATCAAATTTTATTTAAAGGATCTAATTATAATTTTAAGAATTATTTTTAGATCCCTGTAAAATAAAAATTATTTTGAGATCCCTATAAAGGATCTAATTGTAATTTTAAAAAAATAAATTTAAAAAATATTTTCAAGTTTTAATTCTAATATTTTTTGAAATAAATTAAAAAAAGTTTGTATAAAATTTTAACTTTTTATGTATCAATTAAAAATAATAAGAAAAAAGTAATAACTTGTGAATCAATTTATTATACAGACTAATATTAAAAAAATAAAAATAAATAAAATAAACACTTTTAACTATCACTATAAATAATAATAAAATTAGCATAATACACATGCAGCCACCTGAACTTTCTACTATTGGTCATTTTGCCTCCTCTACTTTCACTTTTGCTAAATTGACACTTGAACTTTGCTATAACCTTATTTATAAACATCTTTATGGCTTGCTGGCAATTTGCGTGGGATCAACCTCTTTGTAGCATGTGAAAGAGAAATTATAAGCACAGGTGGAAACGTGATTTTTTTTAAATGTATGTCAAGAGTAACAAAATTAGAATTAAAAAAAAAGAGGATAAAAAATTAATAAATGTCAAATTTATTTAATAGGGACTTAAAAGTAATTTCTTAAAAATATAATTAAGTCCTTCACATAAAATTGGATAGAATTGACACAATTCATAAAATTGAAAGAGCAAATTGAAATGACTTTTAAAGTATGATTTAATTGATAATTGACTCAAAGTTCATGATAAAATAAATGGTTTTCCTTGATTTTATGGGTTTCAATTTAATTTTTAAAATTTTTTTGGGCCTTTCCACATTTCTGATACAAATACCCAAAAAAATAATTGAAAAAATGAAGAAACTTTGAAAAATCATGAACGCTGATGGGAAGCTGACCATGTTAATCCACTAAAAGTATAATTCTTCTTTTTCTATATACAGAGATAGTAATTAAATTAAAAGGTTGTTTAGTTCATACTTTGGAATCAAAATCAGAAATGGAATAAAAATTTTAACAAAGTATTTTATTTATAAGAGAATTGGAATCCGAATCAATCTTATTTATATATGAAAATATATTAAACAATAATAATTGTTAGTGCTAATTTACATATAGTTTTAAGACTTATTTTAGTATGCATTTATAGATTTTATATTAATAGAAAATAATATTTGTTCCCACTTTTTATATCTTTATTCACTTATTCAGTATTTTTATACTCACCTCTCATATTTAATTTTTACATATCCTTGGGAGAACCAACAGATGTCTCCTAGAATAACTCTTATCATTTATTTATTACTCAATATCTAAAAGAAGTTTTGCCAATCAACTCAGCTATTTTGTCTTTTTTATTGTACATATTTCTTACCTATTAGTAAAATAGATAGGCTTGTAATCTAGCAGCTAGTAATTCTTGTAAAGAACTTAATATATAAATATCAAATACTATATAAAGTTTGCTTTAAATAATTAAGGCATGTCATATGTATTATCCTTTTTTAGCATAAGCATTAGTCAACTAATACCAAGTCACACCTGCTCATTAGTTCGCCATTAAATGTTGACATTTTCAAAGGTAAAATCACAACAAATTTGCATTGCCCAATGCACTTGCTCAGTTAGTTACTTTTTGCACTTTTTTTTGTCAAATGAAATCATAAAGTAGTATAGACAGTAATTTTTTTTAATCTGTTTTGATATATATATATTCCCGTTAATGAAAATTCTAGGAAAATATGTTTCAAGTACTAAGATGAAAATCAATAGAAATGAAGATAAAAAGAATGAAGTAACTTGGAAAAATTATAAATGCTAATGGAGGACTTGACCAAATCAATCGACCAAAAATTAAACTTACACTTTGCCTTCCTTAATATTATAACAAGATTTTACCGTTTTACATCAATTTTATCACTTAAAATTTTTAAAATTTTAATTTCAGTCTCATATAATTTTTTTCTTACTTTTTTTTTCAACTTGAAAAATTGCTCGTATACTGATTTTATCCCACATAACATCGAATACTAATAAAATAAAATCAATGTGTGTAGATACAGGTAAGTGTATCGGCAATTTTTCAAATTGAAAAAAAAGGCAAAGGGGCTTCAATGGGACCAAAATTAAAAACTTGAGAATTTTTAATGACAAATTGAATGTTTAGATCGACAATACAATCTAATTAAAATGTTAAGAACAGTTAATGTAAATTACCCCTAAAAATACAGTTATCCCTAAAAATAATTTTAGAAATATAAAGATAGCAACTGAATTAACTAAGAAACACCAGGAAAAAATTTTTATTGTATTTACTTTTTTTTTTTAAGTAAAAAGCTGAAGGTCAGAAATCAGGAAACACATCCAAGCATCTTAATTAGGTTGACACATATTTAACGTTAACATCACACTTCTGTTATCCAAGCAAAAATGGAATTAAAAATGAATGAATAATGTCAAAATACAGCAATGTTAAGATTGACTAACTAAGAAACATCAGAAAAAAATTTTATTGTATTCACTTTTTTTTAAGTAAAAAGTTGGAGGTCAGAAATTAAGAAACACACCCAAATATCTTAATTAGGTTGACACGCTCTTAACGTTAATATCATATATCATACTTCTGTTGTCCAAGCAAAAATGAAATTTAAAATGAATAAATCGTGTCAAAATACAGCAATGTCAAGATTCACAAAGGAACCTATCAAAAACGATAAGAACCTCGCCTACTAAAGTCAATACATATCAAATTGCTACAAAAGTCAGGCGCTTAATCCCACCATAAAACGGATGAAGACGAAACACCATGCTTAGCAAGAGCATCAACTACTGAATTTCCTTCTCAGTAAATATGAGTCACACAAAAATGCATTTGGGAAACAAAATGCAGATATTGAAGCCATTGCTGCTGAATTTTCCGAGGAACTTGCTTCATGCAAGTGCGGAAAAGATGAACAATGTACATTGAGTCACATTCCAACCATAAAACAATGCCATCCTTTTGACACAGAAATCAGGAACTTCATTGTATTCACTTCTCATTTCATAGAATAAGATTTTTTTAAAAATTAGGGAAAAAAAATCAATCGTGACCACAAATGGTTAAATTTTCTTTTTTTTTTTCCAACGATAATTTTAACTTTATATCTGATTTTTTTCCCTGAAGGAAATTGCATTATTTTTTTTTTCTGGAAAATTTGTATTTTGTAATAAAATTATAAGGTGTCAAAAATTTCTGCGATATCTAGCTAGTAATTCAAAAGATTAAGTAGAACCCAGTACAGTTAAAAAAAAAAAACACTGATTCAGATTTTTTTTTTAAGGTAACTTTTTAAACTCTCTTCTTTTGCAAGCCCGTAAGCACCAAAACTGAAGCAGGTAGGGGCCACTTGCCCCCTAACCAAAAACTACATAAAATTTAGTCTTGTTATATTTGTAAAAAACAATTTATTAATCCTCAAAAACCTTTTTTTTTTTTCCAACCAACCCCTAAGAGGAGGAGTTGTGTCCGCCACTATATGTAGACAGACATTTGAAGATAAAATCGTACCAAATTTGCAATGTCCAGCACACTTGCTCCATTATTTTCTTGTTCTATGTTCTTTTGTCAAATGAAATCATAAAGCTAGTATTATATGTATAATTTTTTTTTTTGTCAATGTAGATAAATATAATCACATAAGTTAGAATTCTAATGTGAAAATAAATTTCATTAGCTGAAAATTAATAGGAATGTAAGATAAAAGAATGAAATAACTTTGCAAAATCATTCTTGTTGTTTTCCAATATAAAAATCGCAATTGAATTGTTTAATGTGCATGATGCCAAGAAGAGGATAATTCGAGACATGTTTGCTATCACGGAAACCCCTAACCATGATAAATATCTAGGCCTTCCATTTATGGTAGGGCGAAATAAAAAAGGAGATTTTTGCCTTTATTCATGATAAAGTGTGGAAAAAGGTCCAATCATGGCAGCAAAAAAATTTCTCTTCAGCTGGTAGAGAAATTCTAATAAAATCAGTACTCCAAGCTGTGCCAAACTAAATCATGAGTGTGTTCCTGCACCCTTTTGAGCGAATCCTGAAGTCTTTTTAGCGGGGTAGAAATAATAAAAAACGGAAAGGCATCAACTGGCTTTGGTGGGATTTATTATGTAAACCTAAGAAGATAGGTGCTATGGGCTTTAAACAATTCAGAATCTTCAATGTGGCAATGCTTAATAAAAAAGGTTGGAAATTGTTGATAGATCCCAATTCTCTAGTC
>CATIWM010136299.1:0-14294 GCA_949671775.1 Mallotus repandus | reverse complement strand
GTGTAATGCAAATTTGTATACCTTTGAAGCATGCTTTGACAAAGATGAGGGTGGGTTTGGTTTAAAAGCGGTCTAAAAATCCTATGAAAAATGTGGAAAGTGGGCTAAAAATGTGTGGATTGGGGCTCCTGAGCCTTCAGTGCTTCAGCTTGTGTATGCTTTTTAGCTCTTGCCAGTGTTTCCTAAGCTCTAGCTTTCACTTCCTAGGCACTTGCCTTTGCTTTATAAGCTCTAGCCTTTGCTCTTAGGCTCTTGCCTTTACTCTTAGGCTCTTGCCTTCACTCTTAGGCTCTTGCCTTTGCCAAAATGGTTTATAGAGAACTCTATTTATAGGGAAATGTGCCCAAAAATGTGTGAAAAGTGGTGAAAATACTCGTGATCATGCCCTTGGAACGCGTGATCATGGCCCTGGGGTGCGTGATCACGAATCACGCGCCCAGCCACGTGATCACCTGCTCTTGCACACGTCATGCAACCTTTCTGGGCTCTGATCCCACAGTTTTAGGAGTATTTTAAGGGTTTTTGGACCTTCCGGACGTGTTTTCGAGGTTCGTTTTGTCAAAATCGGCTTCCATTTTCAAATATGAGCAAGATGTGTTTGTGCATGATCATGCATTGCAAATTCGCTCACGCGCTACTTCCCGGGGTTACGCGCACTATTCCGGGGTTACTTCTGAAAGTTTTAGGGGCCTATGGAAGCATTTTCGACGTCTGTTTTATGAAAATCAACTTTCAATTTTCACGAAGTTGAACTCCAGTCTGATGAGTTGCTCGTTTTTTAGCAATGTTTGCTAAAATGAGAGACTCACCACTCCAATTATTCGTATTTCATGAAATTGGGGTGCAACTTAATGATTCGGA
The DNA here is from genome assembly GCA_949671775.1 of Mallotus repandus. Classification (NCBI taxonomy): domain Eukaryota; kingdom Viridiplantae; phylum Streptophyta; class Magnoliopsida; order Malpighiales; family Euphorbiaceae; genus Mallotus; species Mallotus repandus. The sequence goes on along the minus strand of CATIWM010136299.1, from coordinate 13,433 downwards.
GTTTGATTTTGCTCGGTTCAGGCTTTTCAGATTTTTGGCACGCTTCAGAGGCTGTACGAATGAACATACACTTGTCAAGTTCGGAGAGATGTTTTCATTACTGGACCTCTTTGGGGACAGTCAAAATTCGAGGTATGACACATGTCTTTTAATTAACCAAATATAATTCCCATTTTCTTGATCACTTAGTTCTAACAAAAGTGAAAAAATCAAAATCTGAAATTCCGATTTTAGGAATTAATTCCCCTAAAAAAAAAAATTTCATTCCATGTTTCTTTGGTTATATGAACTTATGCCAAAAACCACCATAAGCATGTTCATCATATATATATGGGCTACTTTCTAAGACTTGTGCTTCTTTTAATATTTGGAGATGTGATAAATGCAAAACGTGTATATTAGCCAAAAACTTTAGTTTATTTGACTTCGGCTTTTATTTTGGCAAATCTCATGCCAAAATTTTACTTCAAATTCTATGGAATGTCATTTAAATTCTTTAATGCATATACCAAGCCAAATTAATTTATTTCTAACTTGGCCATATAATCCCATAGCTTGAGAAATTCACTTGACTTAATATTTATGCCAAAATAATTCCATCATGAATGCATTTTTCGGTTTCTCTTTAAGATTTGTACATTTAAATGTTGTTTAACCGAAAAAATTATTTATTTTGACTCACTTGCTCTTTTGTAGAATTTTGCTTTATTTTGGCAAATTTATGCAAAATAATTCCACATATTTAATTTGGGCACTTAACCAAATAAACTCTTCTTAGATTTGACTTTAAGCTTGCAAGTGCTTTGTTTGCTTGGTTGCAAGAATGAAATTCAGATTTTATCCCATGCTAGTCTTTCATCTTTGAATTTCAACAGCATTTTAACCAGAAATTTATTCATGGTTTGACTTTCTTTCAATTGTTTGGCCAATTACCAAGTATTTTAATGCCAAGAGAGGATGTCAACCCAGTTACTCACATAACCAAATTATTTTTGGCAAAAATGCTGAATTTTTATTGTAAAAATCTGCATTTTATCTTTAAATTTCAAGCACAAATTTCCTTCTTGACATGGCAAGTTTAAATGGCCACATACATATTCACCATTAATGCCATCCTTAAAAGTCAAAAATAAATTTAACGTTCTTTCTCAAATAAGGTTAGCTAAGATTCACTTTCTTGACTTATTTTATCCAAGCTTTAATTTGGCAATTTAATTTCAGCATAAAGACTTTTCCTTTTCTTATCAAATTTTGTCCTAACGCACATCTTATTAAGCAAATACATTAGCCTAGCTTTGGCCAATATTTATACTTAAAAATGATATATTTTTGCTCAAATATTTGTGAATTTACTCAAAATTCTGGTTTGCAATTATCCTTTTTCCAAGAAGATAAGAATTTGGCTTTGTGCAAAATATCCAAAAAAAATGGATTTAAATTCCATTCTTTGTATATTGTCCATGTCTACATGTGTTTGTACCTTAAGATTTCATGCTTTCATGCTAAGCTTAAACCAAAACAGATTTAATTATTCTTAGAATTTTAATCGGCTCATATCGCTTTACTTCTTGAATCCTTATCAAATTGGGCATTTATTTTTTAGCCGAGTAAAATTTAGCAACATAAAATCTTAGGCTATATGCTTCAGCATAAAAATTTTATTTTAGCATAATGTGCCAAAATAAAGTCATGAAGAATATTATTTTAGCTTTTAAAGCCAAATTTAATTAAAGAAAAATTTTAGCCTTCTATAGCCAAAATTGATTCTTGGTGCCATATTTCTTTAAATCATCCTCAGCCACTTTAATCATTATTTCCATGGTTATATTTATATTTGCTTTGTCTTGCCAAAACTTGAAGAATATTTTAGCAACAAATTCTCATGGACTTAATTTTAAAATGGCTATTTTAAGTCACTTTTAGCACTTATTTAAACCCAAACCATGTTACGAACCTGCTTGTTGATCTCAACTATCAGTCACACATCCATGATAGAATTTATAAGTAAAATTTTGTAAACCTTTACATCAACATGGTTACCAATCTTGAAGGTCCTTGGATAAATGACTTATTTTAGCCTTCAAGCTAAAATATTTCATTCGTCCTTATGAAACCAACCCTTTCGTCTTGGGAGAATTACTAAAATACATTATTCTCATCTTTACACATCCTTTCCCTAGACTTATTTTGGCAAGAATCTACTAAAACTTATCCTTTTGGAATTTTGCTTTTGAATTTCCTTAATTTCACTTGTGAGTTACTTTCCTTAGGAAAAAGCCTTCTTTCAACTTTAACATGTTTGGTCAGTGATGGCCAATGAAATATTCATGTTTTATTGCAAACAAGCATGTGACCCAAAAGCCACAACCATTTTTATTTACTTTCTCAAAGCAAAATTTCATTGGTTTTAGCAATAAATAGCCAAAAACATATATCTGTATAATTCCAAGGCATTTATATTTCTGAAGCCAAATTAAATTGTAAACTTAGCTTTTATTCTAATATTTCTTTGCCTGGAAATTTCATAAATATATATTTGCTCTTTCTCATCAACTGTTTGTTTATCTTTCAGTAAAAATGAATCCTGAATCTTCTGATGCTCCAAGCCAAACTCCTCCTCCTTTGGCCTCAGACTATAGTGGTGCTATAAAGTTCATAGCAGAACATGTATTTCTTTTCTTCATTATCTCTTATTTTGAGAATTAAAAGCTACTTTTATTTTGAAATTTTCTCCTTCTTCAACCAGGTGGTAGCTTTACGTTCAGCTCCTACTCAGGAAACACCTGTCTACTCCGATGAAGCAAAGGACTACCTTGAGTACACCTTTTATACTTGGTTATTTATCCAAATATTGTTATTGATTTCATTTTTTAATTTCCTAATCATTCAATTTCACAGGTCATGAAACTCAAAATCATTAAGGACATCAAGATAGGTCCTCGCCCTGCAAACCTTGATATCAGGTAAATATTTATTTACCCTTTGTTCTTTCAACCCCTCCTTTATTTCTCACATAAACTTATAAATTCCATGTATTTCTCAGATAAAGGGAAGAATAACACTGCTATTACCTTGCTACCTCACCATTCTTGCTCCATTCCAAAGGAAGGTCCTCCACTTCCTTACCTTGGCTCTTTATTAAAAGATTTTGTCTTTGCTAAAGGTTGTCAAATTGCTCCCTCTCACCCTAAATCATGGGTAAGGCCCTGTAAAGACTAAAACAAATGGATGGAAAAACTAGAACCCTAATGCAAAATTTTATGAGATCAACTTGGTATTTCTCAATTCATTCAAATGACAACTAGGCACATCACATACCAACCTTCTCTTCTCTCAGCCACACTGAGGTTCTGGTCTCCCTCTTGCAATTGCTTTATCTTCCTATTTGGTCACACGACTATTACTTTATTGGATGTATTTATGATAACAGGGTTACCCATCCTAGGAGATGACATTGTCTATTTGATTGATGAGTCTAGATATATAGAAACAAACATCTCCTATGGGACTTATGACACTTATCCTAAGGTTGTTTCTCACTATTTGCCTTTAGCTGGTGAGCCATCTACTAAGGAACATATTGCTTTCCTCTGGGTCTTGATTTGTAAGTATATCTTTTGTCCTTCTACAGCTAGGCCCAGTATTGAGTATCTTGCCTTGGCTAAGGCATTATAGTTACTAGAGAACCTTTTCATTACTTGGGTGGGGGTGCTTGGTTCTTACAATGCTGGCTTTTAGTATACTTTCCTAAATTCAATGATGATTTGTTAGCCTCCACCATTCTACCTCTAGCTAACATTAGAGGTACCCTTATTTCTTCTGTATGCAAATGGAAATATGATCACATCCTTACTTTTTTCATGCAATAAAGAAATAGGGAAAAAGGCAAATTATCTATCTTTGGAAGTCCAATTGATAAACCTAGGTGGCTTAAGCATTTCATGACATTTTCGAATTTAATCTCTAGCAAAATCTTTTGCAGAGTCACCACCCCCAGGCCTTTCATCCTTGGGGGAAAGAATGCATTTTGTAGGGACAGTGGCTTGCCCTACACTTCACTCTCTTTTGAATTTTATTTGCCATTTCTATGTAACCATCAATTTGGACTACAGACTTGCACTCCACCTTTCTCCTTGGACTCTCAAATCATTCCTCTTTTTAGAGTAGATCCTTATTCTTGCTCTAAAGAGGTGATAGCAGGCATATAGAAAGAATTGAAACTCCTTACATATTATACCACCACCATGGATTACAGTGATCATATAAACTATCAAAAATGGTGGGAAACTATATATAAGGAATTGAATCAGTCTGCTCCTACTAAGGAAAAAGGTAAGCAATTTTCACTATATTTTATTATTTTTGTTTAGCAACACAGTAACCTTTATCCTTTTTGCAGCCATAGTTACACCAAAGAACAAAAACAAGTCAAGCTAAGAAAGTTCAAAAAAAAGAAAGGAGTTGCCCCTACTCCTCCATCAAGCGGCAAATCTACCAGATTAAGTACTTTGCATCCTCCTTCTAAAGGCAAAAATAAAGCGGAAATTGAGGTTGAAGAGATAAGAGATGAGGAAAGTGACAATTTAGTTCTTGGCTCTAGTGAGTTCTTCATCCTTATCATTATTTTCTTTTTGCACTTATTTCCTATAAACCTCATTTATTTTTGGAAAACGGTTAATACTCATGAGACTAGAGTTCCTCAAGATCCACATTCTCCTACAAAGTTTTCTTCCACTGAGGAGGATACTCCTTTTCGGATGCAAGAGATTATTTCAAGCCAGCAAAAGGCTAAGAATGCTCCTTTTCTCCCTTCAGCACCCATCTCCTTCTAAGGTTTAAATTTGCCACTTTCTTTTAAACTTTAAACTTACTTAGAATTCAGCTCCTACTAATCACTTTATCTTTTGTGCATAAAATCAAGACTTGGTGTCCTTTTAGCGAGGATGATTTGGGTTTAGATCTCAGTTTCCTTGATATCCCTTCATTAGCTATTGTGACTAGTCCACTTCTTGCTCAAGATCAAGTTGATAAAGCTAAGGAATCTGAAATCATTCCTTGGCTTGGAGATCAATGGTCTTAGGGAGATTCAAAGATCCAATTTACTTAGTGATCTCAGAATTTTAGAGCAGAATACAAAGTCAGCAGTTGTTTCAACTTTGAGGGACCAAGTCATTTGGAGTTTTACACATCTAGATGATTCCAGTGCTGCACAATTGGATGCTTCTAAACATTTAAGCCTCTTTCACCAATGGAAATAAGATTTCTTAACTGAACAAGCCAAGGTGAAATAGATAAAAATTGCTGAAAGTGAGGCTAAAACATCTTTTGACCAAAAGGAGCAGGAAATAGCAGACTTGAGAGCTAGACTTCAACTTTTGGAAGCTGAAAAAGATGAATTACTTCATAAGAATGAAATCATGGCTAATGAGTATAAAGTTGCTACCTCCAGAGTTAAAAATATGGGACAAGCTCTAGCCAATCAAAAAGATGTTATGGTTGAATGGATGAAGCAGGAATAGGAGGCCATGACTATCAGGCAGAAATGCCTAGAGATTTGGGACACCTATAAGGGATATGACTTTGATTCCATTTTAATTTCATGTCTTGAACTTGTCTTTATTATATAACTTGTATAATCTGATGTTAGCCTTGTGTTAGGCTTCTGGATATATGTTTCTTTTGAGAATTTTCATGGCTTGTCAGCCTATGATAGATGCTTGGAAACTATGGATTTTATAGTGTAATGTTTATGAATTATTCTGGATATTTGTTTCCGCAAAATTGGTGCATTTCACATAAAAATTCACACACTTAACACCACAGCCATTCATTATATTTAGAAAGGCTCAATTTTCAGCAGAGATGCTGCCGAAAATTCATCACTTTGTTGTTCACAGCATTATTCAAACTTTACTACTTAATAAAAAGTAATACACAAAAATAAACAAGCTTCTTTATTTATTTATTTCAATAAGATAGCTATATATACCATCTTATATTTCAAACCAAAACATAACAAAAATATCACCAGCATATTTTGGTGATCATCTAGCCAAAGGCCATTAAAAAAATTCTCAAGCTTCCTCTCTCATCTCCCACATAGTAGGAAAGTACTTTTTTAAGTATCTGCCATTGATGAATCTTTTATATGGAACTCCATCAAGGCTTGACAACCAGTATGCATTGCCATCTAAAACTTGATAAATTTTAAATGGACCCTCCCAATTGGGAGACCGTTTTCCTAGCTCTCTGTCTTTAGTCCGAGGTGGCAGGATAACTTTCCAGACCATATCACCTTCCTTAAATTTCTTCTTTTTAATTCTTTTATTGTAGAATCTTAAAACTTTCTTCTTTTGAACTATCATACTGGTGAAAAACTCTCAATCTCTCTTCATCTACATCTTCCAATTCCATCAACATGGCTTCAGAGAATTCTGTCGGTGTCAGGTCTTTTTTTTTTGCAACTCTCAAAGAAGGAACACATACCTCTAGGGGCAAAATAACATCATGCCCAAAGGAAAGGGCAAATAGACTAGTACCAATAGCTTCCCTTTTTAAGGTCCCATATGCCCAGAGAGTCTCAAAAAGAATTCTTGGCCAATCTCTTGGGTTATCTTCCAACATTTTTTCAAAAATACCAATGATGATTTTGTTGGAAGCTTCAGCTTGACCATTAGTTTGAGCATAGTGTGGGGTTGAAGTCAAGTGTTTGATGCCATAATCCTCTATGAAATCTTTCATTTCATCAAGAATTAACATTGTTCCTCGGTCTATTATGATAGTCTAGGGAATCCCAAACCTATGAATGATATGTTCTTTGATGAATGAAATGACATCTTTTTGCTCCACTTTCTTTATGGGGATAGCTTCCACCCATTTTGTAAAATAATCAGTGGCCATAATGATAAAGCTATGGCCCTTAGAAGAAGCTAGATAAATTTTGCCACTAAAGTCTATGGCCCAACCTCTGAATCGTCATGGTTTTACTATAGAATATAGGTCATCAGCTAGTACCCTTTGTATACTCCTATGTTTTTGACACTGCTAGCATCCTTTTGCATATGTGATGCAATTTTTCAAAATTGAGGGCCAAAAATAACCATACCTACGAATCAACCATCTCATTTTCCTTCCAGCTTGGTGAGCACCACAGACACCTTCATGCACCTATTTTAGAATCTCCATGGTTTGAGGAAATGAAGGGCACCTCAAGAGTAGTCCATCAAGAGTTTTTCTGAAAAGCTCATTCTCAATCAGGATATAGTTTAAGGACTAAGCTCTAACTTTAAAGGGAACCTTTTTAGCAGGATTTTCTAAGTAACTTTTAATGTCAGTGCGCTAATCACCTATTATATTCAATTCATTATTGAAAGACTCAAATTGTAATCCCCTCTCATGGATGGACGGGTGAGTTTTTTTCTGCACAAAAATTAATTTATGAGTTAATTCTTCTGACATTCTCAAACCAGATGCAACCTAAAACAATTCATCAGCTTCCCAATTAGATTCTCTAGGTATATGTATAGAAGACACATTCTCAAAGAATCAACAAGTTGAATAGCAGCAGTAAAATAAGGTGCTAAAGACATGCTTATGCATCTATATTCTCCTGTGAATAGTTTAATTACTAACTGAGAATCTCCAACTATTAATACCTCTTTAGCTCCAAGATCTTAGAGAATATCAAGGCCTATGATCAGGGCCTCATACTTAGCTTGGTTATTGGTGCATTCAAAGTCCAATGTGAAACTGAGGGCTATTTTTATACCAAAAGGTGAAGCGATTATCACACCAGCCCTAGCTAATTTGTCTGTAGATGATCCATCAAACTTCAACACCCAAGGTTAAACATTAATTCCACATACTGGAAGGTCTTCTTCCTTCGTGGTTCCCTGGGTTAGATGATCAGCCAAAAAATCTGCCAGTGCTTATCCTTTCACTGATTTTTAAGGATGATACACCAGTGAAAATTTGATCAAGCTTAGCAACCATTTTCTAATTTTTCCTGACAAGACTTGTCTATTTAACATGTATTTCATCAAATCAATTTGTGAAATAACATACTCTATGCTTTAAAAGATAATGCCTTAACATAGTGCAAGCAAAATATAATGTCAGACATAATTTCTCAATAAAAGAGTATTTTATTTCAGTGGGAGTTAAAATTCTACTGAGATAGTAAATACCATGCTCATGCCCTGATGCATTATTTTATGCCAAAAGACACCCAATGGACCCATTTGCGGCTGAAATATATAATCTCAATGGTACTCCCTCCCTTGGGGGAACTAAAACAGGTGGTTTAGACAAATAATCTTTAATTTTATTAAAAGCACGTTGATGCTTTTCTTCCCATTTGAATTCAGCTTCCTGTCTCAATTTTAGTATGTCAGAAAATTCCTTAGTTTTTCCAGCAAGGTTAGAAATAAACCTCCTTAAGTAATTGACTTGCCCAAGAATCTTTGAAGCTCATTCTTAGTTTGACGTGGCCTGGCTTCAAGCACTTCCTTTGCCTTATTTTTGTCAATCCCAACTCCTCTTTGATGCACAAGGAATCCAAGGAAGTTACCAGCCTGTACACCAAAAGCACATTTAAGAGGGTTAAGCTTCAAATGATAAATTCTCATTCTTTCAAAACTTTTTCTTAAATGAGAAACATGATCATATACTTTTTTTTTATTTTACCACTATATCATCAATGTAAACCTCCATGTGATGGTCGATCATGTCATGGAAAATAGCACTCATAACCCTTTGGTTGTAGCACCATCATTTTTTAAACCAAAGGGCATAACCAAGCATTCAAATGTCCCTATTGCTCCCGGACACCTGAATGCAGTCTTGGACACGTCTTCTTTTGCAATGAAAATTTGATTATAGCCTGAAAAGCCATCCTTGAATGATAGAAGTTCATTCCTAGAGGCAGCATCAATTAACATGTCAACTACAGGCATTACATAAACATCTTTAGGAGTGGCTAAATTTAAATCCCTAAAGTCTATGCAGACTCTAAGGTTACCATTCTTTTTCATTATAGAGACTATATTAGAAAGCCATTCGGCATACCTGGTTGGCCTGATGAAGCCAGCTCTGAGTAATTTTTCAATTTCATCTTTGACTTTTAATTCTACCTCCTTTAACATTCTCTTGAGAGGTTGTTGAAAATGATGAAATTCAGGCTTTATAGGAAGGCAGTGCTTAACCACCTCTTTATGTAGCCTAGGCATCTTTGTGTAGTCCCATGCAAAATAGTCTTTGAATTCTTTCAACAGTGCAATTAACTCTTTTTTTTTTATTTCTTCTTTCAATAAGGAACTGACATAGGTGATTATTAGCTCTTTCTCTGTGTCAATATTGATTTTCTCCAAAGGGTCTTCAACTTCATGTTGATAATCTTGAAGGCATTGTGGTGCCTCCTTTATATGTTCTATTTGCAGTTCATCAATATCCTTAAACTCTTCTTCACCTATAATTTCTGTTCCATTCACCTCTAATTCTTCATTAATTATTTTATTTGTAGTTTGTTGCATCAGACAGTTCTTTATAGCAGTTGCAGCTACTACCAATTCTTCCTTTGTGTGTCTAATCATCATCAATTTCTTCAATGATTAGCTTTTCCATCGGCCAATAAGTGTAAGGCATGATGGCTTCTCCTTATAGATTAAATCTAAATGTACCTGCACTTTAGCTTCCATGTCTTCGTTGGAGAAATGGATGTTTTTAAGATCTCCATTCACTCTTCTTCCTAAAAATTTTCACTCTTCTTCCTAAAAATTTATGAGGCCCCAGGTTGCATCATAGAATCTAGCCTCTAAATTATCTGAACAGGTGCTAAATGGCTTATTGTCAACCCAAACCACTTTAACATCATTTTCTTTCTAGAATAGAAGGAACTGGTGTAGAGAAGATGGCACATAGCAGTTAGCATGAATCAAATCTCTCCCAAGCAATGCATTGTAGCTAGCACTTGATTCTACCATAAAGAAGGCAGTAAGCAACCGCTTGCTTCCAACAGTGATCTCAATTGGTAAAACCCCAGATACTCCTATGATTTCTCCTGTAAAAGTTGAAACAGTTATATCAGTAGAAATTAAATCCTCTTCACTTTTACCAAGAGCATTCAAAAGTCAAAGTGGTATGACATTTATGGCTGAGCCATTATCCTCTAAAATTCTGGAGAAAGGCTTGCTATTCAGGTGAGCCTTTATATAAAAGGGTTTTATATGCTTGGTCATTTCTAAAGATGGCTTTTCAAGGATCACACTTTTAGGTTGATCGGGCTTAATGGCCTGTATCACAACTCCACTTAGATGCTCCACCGGTTCCCTCGATGAAGGTGCCCCCCAAGTGTCATGAGATTCACTTTTCTCAACATCTCGCATCATGAATTCCTGAGGTAGCACAACTGAAGTGGTAGCACGCCCAAAAGGCAAAGGTTCTCCTTCCATCTCAAATGCATCAATATTGATATCTGCATCTAACTCCATGCTACCTTCAAAGTTAACCTCTTGGGAACCTGAGCTCCCTATAGACTCTTCCTTGCTGGTAATTGGATCTTCAGTAGCCAATCTCCTGAATTTAGATATGTTAACAGGTTCCACCTTTTGCATTTCTTGATCTTGCACCTGCTATTCTTTCTCTTTTCTTTCAGCAACACGTTGCCTTTGGAGCCTTCTTTTCTGTGTACGAGTCAAGCATTGTGGAAATTTCTCATTCTCCACGCATTGCCAGCTTTTGCTAGGATTCATAGGTGGTGGAACAACAAATCTTGGTTATCTTCTAATAAACCTCAGGGCAACCACATTCTCTTCCCTCCTAGGTCTGTACTTTTAATTATTATAGACATTTCCAGAGAAGTTAGAGTTATGAAAAAATTTTGATTTTTGAATTGGAAATTTTTCTTGCCTTTTTGGTGAATTCCAATTCTGAGTGGGTCTCCAATTATTTCTAGCTCTATTTGGTTGCCTTCAATTATTGCCATAGAATTTTTAGTGCTGAGATAATTTTGGCCTAAGTGTCCATTTTCCTCTTTTAGGCTCATTCTATCCAAAAGGAGTTATTGATTCCCTATGAATATTTGCAAATAGAGGTATGCAATACTTCACTTTATAATCAAACTTCCCAGAGGGTTGGCCAAAGGTATCCCAGTTCTCTTCTTTCTCTTTGAGCTTTTTCTTCAAATCCAGAAAGGTTCTAAGATCGGCTCGGATGGTATTGATTATGGCTACAGGTGGGAAGGGGTTTTCCTCAATCAACATAGAATCTTTTCTTTCTGGGAACTTCAACACTCCTTTATTGATTCTATCATGTACCATGTTTTTAAATACCCAATAAGCATTAGTAGAATGACTGTAAGAGTTGTGATACTTACAATAATCCTTTCTCTTCAATTCTTCTTTTGTGGGTATTTTGTGATTAGGTTTTAATTTGATAAATTTCTCTTTGAAAAGGAAATCAAATATTTGCTTTGTTTTTGACACTTTGAATGTGTACTGCACTTAAGGATTAGAGCCATGTTATTTCTTCCATGCTTCAGGGGTTTTCTTTTCCAAGAGTAGACAAACACAAGATCCAGTGTTCATGAGTTCAGCAGTAGCAACTTTAGTATTAGATACCTCTTGAAAATAAGTACCCATTGAAGGCTTCTTCCTTTGATTATCTTCTCTGAGTAATTCTTCATATTCACTTACTTTAGCAGCAAGTTTATAGAAATCACGGAATTTCATGCCCTGAAACTTTTTCTCAACTCAATATCCAGACCTCTTTGTGCCATTTTTACATATTCACCTTTAGGTAACATGATTTTGCATCTGTTTCTCATCCTCTTGAACCTAGCAATGAATAAGTCTACACTTTCTTCAACCCTCTGAGTTACCCTAGAAAGTTCAGCTATACAGACTTTAGGCTCTGTTCTGAAGAATTGAGTGTGAAATGGTCGCTCCATCTCCTACCAAGTAAGGATAGACTTTCTAGGCAATGTTGCATACCAGGTGAATGCAGTTCCTGTTAGACTATTAGGGAATAATCTTAATTTAAAATTAGGAAAATTCTCAAAGTTTGCTAACCTTCCATATTGAATGGTAAAAAGAGCAATATGCTCCAGTGTTGATTGTCCGTTTTCCCCTGAGAATAAGGAAAAATCAAGAACCCTGTAGCCTTTAGGATACGGATTATCTCTATCTATCATATCTGGGTACGGTTTATGGAATTCAGGATGGCCAACTTGGCATAGACCAAGCCTATACAGCTCTTGCACGACTTCTCTTACCGCATCCAGATTTACTCTTATTAGTGGTACTTGAGGTTATGGTTTTTATACCTGGGGAAAATTCATTTGGCCCTGGGGAAAAGGCATATGACCTTGGGGAAAATTGCCCCCTATACCTCTTCCTTCTTGATCGTATACTCCTGGCTGCAAAGTTGGATTAGTCCTGCCAAAAATTTGTTGGATAGGCTTATTATTATTTGAATTACTACTATTTCTGTTTTAGCCATTATTACCGTTAAGAGCAAGTACTTTATTATTAAGCCCCACCTCATCCCTCCGGTGTGGAGAAATATACCTTTCATCAGCGGCAGTTGGTTACATTGAAGGAGCAATCTTTGCAAAATTGCCAGATTCTTCCAAGGCTATATCTGGCTTATACACAATATGTGGCATGGATGATTGCTCATTCTTTTTGGAAAATACTTACACAGCATCCTGCAGCATTTTCTTAAAACTTCCAATAACGGTATTAATACTTGCAACAATATTATTGAAACCTCCAAGTGTGTTATTAATAGGTCCAACAATACTATTGATAGCGACTGTGGCTTGCTTCAGAATATCAACCATTTGAGGTACTGCATCCTGAAAAACTTTTTCAAAAGCTTGAGAATCAAAACTCTCAATAGTGTCAAAAACTTTTAGTTTCTGACCTGACTGATCAGTTGGCACTGCATCCTTGTTTTGGCCATAAGGCACCTGATTTTCTTTTGAGTAATCATCACCTACTTCTTCAGGTGTTTTGTTGGTTGAATCTTCAACATCTGATACTTCTTTTTCACTTCATAATGTTGTCATCTCATTGAAACATGTCCCACCAAGTGTGCCAAAAGATTGTTTTGCTATTTTTGTGATATGTGTAATTGTGAGTGTGCCAGAGGAGCGTGTCCTCAAAAAATTAACCTAACTTCTCTCAGACATTTGTGAATTCCCGATCTCCTTTACCACAATTTGATTGGATTTCAAGTATATGAAAATTAATTTGTAAATAAAGAAAAATTTGAAGGCTTTGAAATGAAATTGTATTAATTTTGAAGCTTAGTATAAAATTTGAAATTTGACAGAGCTGATAAATTAAGAAAATGATGAACTAAAATTCTAAATTTGTAGACTAGTTTTTGTAGATTGATGTAGAAGTTGTAGATGCCTTTCTCCAATCATTCCT